>JARRAA010007308.1:0-15880 GCA_030557295.1 Ecitodaemon sp. MM-2014
TATATATATATATAAACTAATAGTATAACATTAAACACCTATTACTGGTTTTCAAGCTTTGTTTTATGCATTTTAAAGTATATTATCCGTCGAAATCAGTTGATAACCTGCACGATTCGACATTAAAATCAATTTGATGCAAACACGAATATAAATAACTTTAAGTTTGCCGCAATTTCAAAGAAAATATTATCAAATATACGATTAGAGTAATCGGAACCGTGTAGATCTCATAACACAAAAATATTTGCTTAAAAACCCAGCAAAACGACCAAAAATGGCGTAAAACACTTTCAAATATATTTTCAAGCATAGTCTTTCGCTTAATTACTTAATTACTACTACCCTAGTGGCAAATAATGAAACACCGATAACGCACTGATAAAGCACTGATAACGACTAATATTTTTGTTTGAAAACGGAACAGTTTTAAATTAAATTCATCCATGAAATAGAAATGAGCAATCGGACAATTAGACCTTGTGCAATATTTGCTGTATAAATAATGGAACGAAATCGGCAGAAAAAAAATACGTAAAAGCTCCTACTAATGAGGACACTGCGAATGATGATAATGCAAAGGTAATGTAAGCAATATTTACTGTTTATTTCCGATGAAAAGTCATGTTTTATCGTATTTTCTACTTTCCCGCACAAGCCTCTTCTGATTTACGTGAAAGATTGACGCAATACGTTATCCTGAACAATTTTAAACAAGCAAGCATGAATTATTATCGAAAGGAAGTCTGATCAAGCATTAATTGGTAGTAGTATTGTTGCTGTATTGCTCGGAAGGATGGTTTTTGAAGGGCACACCACCACTGACGAGCGTAATGATGATGACAACGTGCGCAACACAAGGCTCGCGGAAAATCAATACCCGCGCGTTGCGCTGAGAACAATTTCCACGCCCGACAAGCGCAGGGTGAACAATCCGCAAGTCGGAGCTGATGCGGCGACTGATGCAGGAGAAATCTAAAATTACTCACGGGCACGCTGGGCACGCCGCCGCCGGCGTTCGGCACGCTGGCGACGTTCGCGATCGTCGTTTGAATGTTCTGCATCATCCCGAATCCCGGGGCTGGAACGTCGGCGCCGGCGAAAAACTTTCGAGACACTATCACGCTTAACGCCCGGCGGAAGAAAGTCAGAGCGCCAAAGCCGGCTTGTACGCGCACTGAGCAAATCGCGACATATGCCCCACGATGCGAACTGCGCGACTGCCGATCGCCAGCGAGACGTTACGCAAAACGCGCGGCAATTTTCGCACTAGAAGACCGGAGAGCGCGCCAGACCGTCCGGCGCCGAGCGCAGTAAAGCACGCAAGCTACTGAAGCAAGTACTGAACCGGCCGTGGCTGAAACATCATGCTGATGAAGGATCGATACCGCACACGCACGCGTATTCGTCGCGCCGATATCGTACACTTAAGCCACGCCACCGTGGGGTGGATGTGTGCGTAGGGCGCCGGCTGGGGGAAAGGCTCGGCCCGATGCGCGCGCGGCGGAGTCCTGCTCCGAGCCACGCGCGCGCCGCGTGAAATTCGTGGCGTTTCCCGCTCGAACTCGATGTGACTCATCTTTGTTTTGTTTGTACGGTGCAGGACATTCGATGGGGAGCGAAACCAGATTCGCAGATCTTCGCTCGCTTGTGCTCGGCACAACGTAAGCATAACGTAAGCATAACGTAAGCACAACGTTAGCGACTGTAACGGCACTTTTGAGACTGAAAATCAGGTTGGATTTTATCTACAAAAAAGTTTCACCCCTATTTAACTTCTTTATTGGACAATTAGGAATATACATTAATTGTCATGGTATATAGCGGATATGAGCAGGAGTTTTGACATAAAATGCGGAATGGTCGATCTATCTACTTTTAATATTGTTTTGTATTCTGTTAATGGTTGATTAAAATTTGATACAAGGTGCCATTCTCTCTTTTAATATGTTGGTTTTTACTCCAGTCAAACGTTAGATAATTTTATAGCATTTTTGAAACGTTTGCGACTAAAATGCAACTGGATCTTGTTAACAACAAAAACTAATGTTTTTCAACGTTAATTTGGGGCGTTTTCTTAAAAAATGTGGCACGTTTGTACATGTTTTGTGTCCCGTTATTCAACAATAAGTGATTATATAATGGTTTACAAATGTTCACTTTGTGAAATGTTTATGAAAATTGTGTATCGATATACTTGAACGCTAGGGGAATAAAATATTTCGTATTTGAATAACGCTGCTTGCTGCTGGCCAGAGCCACTTTTAATTTAAACAGCTTGATCATTTAGTCATCATTAAGTAATTTGATTACTAGTCGAAATCATCTTATATTCGACGACATTTGCTTCGATGACTGGATTTCATCAACAGCACAATCTTTTGACAACAATACACTAAAGCTAAAACTTTAGGAAACTCGCTCCATGCATCTTCAATTTTACGTTGGATTCGTCCTATTGGTTATCAGTGTTATTGACGTGTATTAAAATGTAAGATGGCCGGGGCTCGGTTTGATTTAAACAGCTTAATCTCTTGCGAGTGTACTTTTTTTAAGAAATGGGTTGCATTGTAGTGAGCATGTTTTTCACGAAATAACAGCTTTTTCGTACACTCTTGAGCCATTTTGGAAGCAGCGATCTACGTCCCGTTGATTTTTTCAACCCACTAAATAGATAATATGCTAAAACTTATTTACTCCTCTTAATTGCAACCCAAACAACCCAAGAACGAAACAAGGCGCAAGATGACAAAGATGACGCAACCGAAACATTACCTAACATAACAACGTCGCTAGCTTCCCCGGCCACCCGTACACACCTTCTGCAACTTTGCTTCGCGGCGTTCGAGATGTGCGAGGGGAGCGTGAAAACTTGATCTGTTCTGTTTACAGTATGGACGACTCGTGCTGCGACGTGGTATGAGCAAGAAGCGGAGCTAGAGGGCTTGTTGCTACGCGGCTTTTGCGCGCCAAATGATTGTTTTGCTTCCAAGCACGGAATACCGAGCAGAATCGTGAAACGCCAGTAAAAAACGTCGAATATGGTAGCGAATAGATGCGTTTTTCTCAAAACATAACTTCCGTTCATGCTATCATCCTTGTCATTTTGTTAATTAACCTATTGGATGACTTTGCCTGATTATACTTGAAGTCAGTGCTAGCAAATCGAGGTAAACATTTAGGATTGCTTCGGTTAGCAACACTCTACAAGAAAAGGCTTGGTGTTTTTTTTTTAATGCAGTTTGGTGAGGGGAGAGATCGGAGAGACGCGAGACAAGCAGCAGTTTTGACTCTTATCTCTGTTTACTTCTTGAAAGAGTATAGAGGGGATCGCGCGGGCAGCGAAGAGAGAGCTAACCGGACTGTTGCTATGCGAGGCCGCTACACAATCAGTTAGCATCCTCGAAAGCCTTAGTCAAAATATTCAAAACTTTCTGAGCAAAACCACTACGAAGATATTATTAATTCTTTTAAAATCATACGTTGCCGAACCCCTCAAATATATTTCGTAATTCCTCATTTGTTAAATTACAATATAACATCAGAAAATAAATAGATATTGTTGCTATGCGAGGCCGCTTCCCAATCAGTTAACATCGTCGAAAGCTTTGGCCAAAATGGGATTTTACCAATTATTAATATCCAACGATATTTTAGGGCTATTTCCAAAAAACATGTGGGACGTATGATAAACTGAAATGATAAAATACTCGAATATTGCTTTATGTAATGTTATTGCTGTTTACACACTGATTTAGTGAACATTCACAAAATGTTTATGAAATATCCTTAACTGTGTATTAATATACTTCTTGAAATTCATTTCTCAATAACGTCGCTTGTTAATGGTCAGTTAATTCAGTTTATCTCCTATTCTGCATTAAACAATTTGATCAATTACCGAAATCATCACTCGCTGTATTCGATATAAGTTGCGATTCTCTTTTCACTACTGTTATGCCATGAGACGCGACTGTTTTGACTCTTATCCGTGTTTACTTCTTGAAAGAGTACGGTGGGGAGGTGTGCAGCGAAGATAGAGCTAACGGACTGTTGCTATGCGGGGCCGCTTCATAATCAGTTCACATCGTCGAAAGCTTTGGTCAAAACATTGAAAACTTTTTGAGCAAAACCAATAAGAAGATAATATTAAAAGCGTTCGTTCCCGGACTCCCTCAAATATATTTCGCAATTCTATGATACATTATAATATAGGGGAAAGTAGCCTGATATGAACCGATTTGATAGCAGTGTTAACAAATTCACTATTAGCAGGTTCAGGGATTTAAACAGGAACTAAAATTTATTCTATACCGATACATAACATGTGCACTGCGTTTAAATATATATTATGCATGCGCATAAATATATTTTGTCGATTCTTCCAACATTAACATTTTTCTTGTAGAACTAACTCCTGCATATTGATTGTGAGTATGTATCCAACTGTGTCATTTCAAGCATTGAATCATTTCTTCTTCTTTGGTTTCTTCGCACAACCCACAAAATCATGAACCACCAATTTGTTTTTCAGTTTCTGTTTCTCTTAAAAGTTTAGCGAATTTATTATTTTTAAGCTCTTGAAATTTCGCCCTAACCGCAATTTGAAAATGTTTATTTATTGATTAATATCATACAAGCGCGCCAAACTAGCATAACTTCTCAAAATTGCAATTGAAAATTATATAAATAAGTTAGCTTTGTAATAAGACCTGTAATTATCTACGTTTCGACAACTTTCCCACTTACGTCGAAATATAAAATATTAATTCTACCCAAACAAATAACTGTTCCCTCTTCACAAACACGATTGTATTTACTTCGTCTGAATCTGCATATAACTCGATACCTATCGACAATCGCACAGACCTTATGTATCATTGGATATCATAGCGGTCCAAATTAGGTGCAAATCTTCATATGATAAATTATAATATAACATCAGAAAATAAATAGATATCGTCTGAAAACGATGCATTCAAATGAAACGAACCTTCGTCAGCAATAAAATTTCTAACAGAAGTTCCCGGGCCGCCTGGCTTAAGTCCTACTAAAACTTTCCCTCCACCCCTGCTCTACTTCCACATTAGATCATTTTAATGCGTGTCCCGTGCTTTACTTACCGAGCTTTCGGTAGCGCGCATTATACAATTGTTATGCTCATGTGCGTGCATGTGCAGCCGCACAGCTGTTGGGGGCTGAGCGCAAGCTGTATTGTTTGCCCCAGTTGCACCCCGAATCCCCGACCCAATACGGCATCGAACCAGAGTGCAACGACTCGCGCGCCGTACGTTACCCCACTTGGCGCCAATTTCGCGCCCGTCAACCCACCCCTTGAGTAAAGGGATCTCAGCCGAAGGAACTTAAGCGGTTTGATTCACCCCTCTGCGCTCTGTGAGAAACTTAAAACTTCAGCGCGTAAAAAATCGTCGCGCTTACGCAAACGGGACTTATTTGAATTGGTTGATGTAACGATTTTGAACCGGATGGCAATAAGAAGAATAATAGTAAAATGGAAATTAGGGTAGTTCTTCCCCAACCCTTCAGTTGCGGAAGAAACAAGATTAATTCGTAGTATATAATAACAATATCTATTTATCTATCGACCAATGGTCTTTCGGTCAATCGTAGAATATAGTAGTAGTATATTTAACAAATAAAACAATCTTATTTGGACAAACGTCGGCAAAAACGAGGCCCATTGTAATGATCAAATCTTCGTTAGCCATTCTCTCATTCGACTTAGCGCATCTTCAGCTGCGATGCCCATCATCCCTTCGGAGGAATGCGGAGGTTCATTGGCGAGAATTGTGCAAGCTTCTTCCAGACATCTTACTACTTCTCGTATCCTAGCACGCAGCTGATGGCGATTGAGCAGATGTCGTTCGAACTCGCGCGTGGTAAGGATCAGCACCGGCGCGTGCAGCTCGTAGAGCGTCACACCTGAAAGCACGAAAACTTCGGCGATGCACAATGCGGCACGACGTCGACCGACGCAACAAAAAGCACACAAAAGTATTATACATTCTACAGGCATTGTGCTTCTCACATTCATTCAGTTTGGCACGCGCCAAGCTCTTGATTTATGCGTTTTATTTCCTTCGGCAATTCCCGTCCACATGTCAACAACAACAACAATAATACCGACAAAACTTTCAGTTTCAATCATTCCCCATTCTTCGCTCTACATTCCAACCGCCACGATTAATTACTAAATAATCACCTCGTATCCGCGTATGTCCCGGCTCGATAACATCAAAAATTTTCAAAATCTCTTTGCATATTTCCATCTTCCTTCGCAATTCGTCGTCGGTCATTTCGTGAATCAAAAACCCGTTGATTTTCCCGTACAATTGACTCAAACTGAGCTTCACTTCCAAATTAAGGTAGTGATTAGGATGTAGCACGTTCCTGTATTTCGCCAGGAGGCCTTCCAAGGCGATAATGTTGTTGCTATCAATTTCGTCGAGTTCACTTGATATCCTGCGAGGAGAGTGAAATTACCAGTCAGTCATGTGCACTGTCAAGTATAATGGAACTAGGCCGAGTTCGCTTTCGTGCAATCGATATCGCATCCTGCGGTACTAGGACTGCGGACGCCAGTCGGCTTTCACGCTTTGGTTGCAGGGTGCAGCTTGCAATGCGGTATCGACGCGCGGGGTAGCGTTACTCGTCATAATTAAATATTAAATTCATTATAAAACAGTTTAAAGCCTTGTGGACCTTGGTGAATTTGTGAGCGTAGCGGGAAAGCGCAGTTTTCATAATACTAACCGATGCGTTAGAAGTTCCATCGCTTTGGCTGCTAGAGTATACCCGGGACATGCGAGTTTGTTTTTGGTGGCTTTATTATTGACTGAGTTGGCACTGTTTCCGCAACTCCAAGCAGCATTTGGGTCCAATGGGTTCTCACTCAAAACAAGTCCATCTTTACACTTTGGGCAACGCAGCGCTCCGATGTAAGTGCCCAGTTCGGTCTTGTCTGCGCAGCGTTGGCACGTGCAGGCGAAGAATTTATTTTCTAATAAATGTTCACGTCTTTTGAGTGTACTCTGCAACCAGAAAGCACTTGTCTTCATACGATTGGTAAATTATACGCTTTATTAATAGAAATCACAAGAATCGGACAATCTAGGTATATAAACGTCAGGTATAGGTATAAATGTTAGAAATTTGGACTATGGAGCATTCTATACCAGCTGGGACCCGTTGGGACTCGTACCTCAAATTATTAGGTTGTGTAATAAGTAATGAGCGTGTTTTCCTTTATTGAAAGCTCGACTGTTTCTCATTCAATATAATAACAATTACTCAATTATGTATTCACCCCTTTTGCGAACGACCTCCTCCTACCGTTCGACCAGTTTATCGATGCCCCTTTGCCAGAAATCGGCTGGCCTAGACTTGAATAAGTTGATGAGCCAATTCTAGAGACCTCTTCTGTCGTTTTATTTTTTGGCACGATTGGCATAAATTTTAATCAAGTGTACTATACTGGAGAGGACATCAGAATTGGCTACTCAACTTCTTCGAGTCGATTTCTGGAAAGGCAGCATCGACAAACTGGTGGAATACATAATTCATTAAATGTTTACTATGTACGAGAAACAGTCGAATTTTTAAAAGAGAAAAACGCTCATTACTTATTACTCAATACAATATCTTGCTCACAAGAGCCTCCCAACACCCACACTAATGGTAACATGTGACATTAGAAAACCCACTAGAGCTCACCGAAAGTGTCAGGAATTTCGGTTCTATTAAGGTCCTATATTTGTTAGCAACGTTGATTGTTTTTAAAATGTTCTAAATTCGCACCGTACCTGTAAAGTATACGCATAACTTAAAGTAATTGCTTGATTGGTTTTTATTGTAGTCGAGGCACGCACAGAGAGCTTATAGTCGATTTCCTCATCACAATGCGAAGTATTGGGCACGCAGTTATGCGACATCAAAAACGCCGACGGATACAATCCTCGAATATTGACGCCCTGCTGTCCGATCTCGAACGCGTTCACTTCCAAGACGCCGCACATACTATGAACTTGAGCTTCCGTGTATTCCAGCTTCCAGTCTTTCACCATCCGATCCACGATCGTCTGGTTCAAGTTCCACACTTCTGGAATGTTTCGTCGTATTTCGTCGTGATTTTCCATCGCCATTAATTTTTTGTATCCGTGCGGATCGCTTTCTTTCAACAGAAAACATCTCAAAGGGACTATGCAGAAAAAGTTCAGACGGAGTTTATTAAAGTCCGAATAATCTAGAAAGTCCGAAGATTTGCATTCCCTTAAAATGTTGCATTCACGTTTGGTATGTCCGTAATGAGTCCAGAGGGACTTGCACTGTTGCGAGCAAAGCGGCCACTGGCAGGATTTACATCTGAAAGTAGACGAAAGGGAGTCACGCCGGGTTAAACTAGATCTTCATTAAAATCAAGTGCCGGAATTAACGTAATTTAGTTTTGATTGGGCTTAATCCGTGTGTTGAAAGTTTCAGTTGCTGTCTCCTGGCATATCGCCAGGCATTACAATCTTGGATCTTGTTAATTTATTTTGATATTACACGGTAATTAATTGCACTTGAACTCAAAACTCACAGACAATTAAAACTAAACGCTTTAGACTGTGAGAAAAGAAACTTTGGTTTTGGCAAAACGCTGACGTATCTTACTTTTCGTATGGTTCATCTTCTGATATCGGATGATAACAAGCAATGCACTGAACACGACAGTCTGTGCAGGGCCCGACCACTAACGGTTTCTCGCTCAAAATAACATCGCCTGGGCTGAGGTCCTTGGCGGCGACCATGTACCTAAAACGAGATGCGTTAGAAACAAAGGCGGCTTCAAAGGAACGCACAACGCATGGTGTTGAAACGCTTTTCCAACTTTCCCGCCGCGATTGACATACTGCGAAACTAAATATTTAAAAAGCAGTTTAAATCCGGTGTCAATAATTAACCTCCTTGCCAGGTTCTGCGTTTCATCTCGGGCAGCTCGAAGAAAACGCGCGGAAAGAATTGTTCCGTTTGTTCGCAATATTGTGCGATCCGAGCGTATTATTTAAAACAAAATGCGACTCGCGGCTGGCACGCGTCCAACCCGGGACACACTTTCCATGTTCTCCTTGCTCCAGCGCCTGTATACCACTTGAACCGTCGCCGTAATTGCAACGGCTATCAATCGTAACGGATTGCTACAAATAAATCGATGATTGTCGGTCGCCCGAGTTAGATTTATGAAGCTTGAATTTACGATCGACGTGCTTTACAGCAATTACAATTTCGTGCACATTCCGAACAGCGGTATGTCATGTTACCAGCTATATGCAACACGTTTCGACACGTCGTCTATATTATTGCGCAAAAAACGTCATAACCAGTTGCAGAGTCATAACTACCTTCCCATCACGTTGGACGTCCTCACGAGGAACGTTTTTCCGTCCGAAAACTCTTTGCAGAGTTCATCCGGATTGTCCAACATGGCCGAAAGATCCGAGGGCTCCGTATTCTTGTGATCCTGCTTGTGAAAATGCTTCTTCGGTTTCTGCAAAGCACAGTGTTCTATAATGCACTTGATTTATGTTGGTGCAGTGGTCTGGCACGTGCGGCGCTTTAAATTTTGCAAAATGTCTTTGCGGTACTGCGTGGTCGTAATTTGCCGGACAACTCGTGCCTATTAATGAGCGTGGCTAAAGCGCGGCGCGAAACTGATTCTCGAGCTTTTCGGCGCTCAAGTGCACCCGGGCCAGGCGGTGCACATCGATATTCATTGGCCCATTCAAAGCGATAAAGTGAGAAGGCCCAAGGACATTCGGCGTCTATCGAAATTCCACCTTTCGGCGTTTTCGTGTCAAAGTTAAACTGTGTTTTATTGGTGCGAGTTTATGCGCGGCTGGCGGTAACCTTTATCGTTAACAAAACGACACTAAATTTAAAATTAGAAGTTTTTATGTTGCGACAGAGATTTAGCAATGTGCGAGCCAGCAATTAAAGAAAACCTCGATGTGTTAAGTCAATGCTTAGATTTCGTAAAATCGAAAGCTTACCTTTTTGCCTTTTCCATGATTTCTTGCGGACATTATCGCGCTCCGAATTATACTTTGCGAAACCTTGCAAAGACCGCTCTTGTCCGTTGCCACAGGACCACGTGGAAGCGCACAATAGTTTTACAATGTCATACGTGCTTTACGTAACTGCGACTAAGCCAGCCAAGATTACAAGATGCGGGCGTCGTTCGTGGGTGTATTCACGCTACTGAGAAAGGAAAATGCGTGTCGCATCTCGTTCCATTCGTTGGACGCAACCGGTACCAGTACCACCACGCGCCACTGTCCTGAGTGCAGAAAGCGTGCAGGCATATAACATAAATGAAGCCATCGCTATAATAATGTAATGTAATGTTTATTTTAAGACAAACCACAAAACGTCGACTTTTCCAACTGCGCGTAGTATCCACCCAAACTTTATAATACCGATGGACATTCGTACGGCACGGAATCGAACATTCCCAACTGTGTGGTTCTATAAATCGAAAATCTGGCATAAATCAGTTGATTCCGACCGCACTCATCAAGTATCCATATGTGATATAAAGCCAAAACATTTATAAATCACTTTAACGGCTTTTAAATACGCGGATATCGTCATGATGAATATCCGAGTACTCCGAGATTTATTCTCAATTTCCATCTCGTTCAAGCGTTGCATGTGTATATTTTCCCAAGGCGGATTTATTATTAGTCGGCGTTGATTGATCGCGTTGCACGGCCCACAAGTTTCCGCTGCACACTCGCATCTCTCAATATACATACGGTGATCATAAACAATGTCATTTAACATCATAATCGTCCCACAAGCAAGGAAAATGATGTCATTTGGTTGATTTAAACAGCATAACACGTCGTTTGTTATACCAAGCTATCTGGAATGAGTTAATACAATGTTCGAGAAAGTTATAAGATGAAATGCCTAAAATTTGTGAAGAAATTGTAAGATTTTAGTAGGCCGGAAATTTATCTTATTGAAAGCACCTAACGCCATCTAGGTTTCCTCGGTTAGGAGGATGGTGGCGCGGAAAGTTGCTCGGCGGTTTCCTTCTCGTTATATCCGCACTTGATTGGAATGCGTTTGTTTGGCGCTGCGGTTGTGAACAGAAATAGCTCCGCATGTTCTAAATACGCAACTTATATTTATAGGCGAATGCTGAGCGCACCTCCACATCTGGGGCCCACGCAACCGGCGAGCGTGACATGCGCGCTGTAGGATGCCGCTCATCAACATTCAACGAACGTACTCAATTACGATTTGCTAATTAGTTTCCCGGCTGGTCGGCGGAACAACAGTTCGATTATTATCTCGCACGGTCGAGATATCGGCGTTGCTTTGTTAGGAAGTCTAGAAGAAGCTCGAGAGTCGCAATGTCCGCAGGAACGGAGCACACGGCGAAGAAGTGCAATTTGTGCCAGGAGCCTGCTGAATCTTTATGCGCTGGATGTCACTCCGTAGCGTACTGCAGTAAGGAGCATCAGAAAGCGGACTGGAAGACGCACAAGAAGGAATGCAAACCGTACCAGGTAAGTGTTTTACGTCTCTACATAAAAAACGATATACTAGGCGTTCCTTTATAGATAATGGTAGATGATGTAATGGGGAGGCACTTGGTAGCAACCAGGAACCTTAAGCCCGGCGATATTGTGCTTAAAGAAGCTCCCCTTATTTGGGGACCTGCTCAAGTGACAATACCAGTATGCCTGGGATGCGGAAAGGCACTGACAACGGAAAATCAGAAGCCGTGTTTGAAATGCGGATGGCCGATGTGTAGCGACATTTGTCAGAATTCACCGGCGCATATACCAGAGTGTTCTTACACTGTGAATCGGGGTGATAAGGTAGGACCTATAGCTAACTATTATTCAAACATTTTGAAACTATTTCTTTTTTGGCCCCAGGTGACTATAAGCGTTTTCAATGTTCTGAACCCAAGTTATCAATGCATCACACCGCTGAGAATTTTATACAACAAGCAATTCCTCCCGGAAGTCTGGGCTAAAATAGAGACACTACAATCGCACTGCGAAGAGCGCAAAAAGACACCCAAGTACGAAAATGATCGTCTCATGGTGGCGACTTTCATCAGACGATTCTTCAAGTTGGACATCGAAGATGAACTTATCCTAAGGATTTGCGGCATTATCAATGTGAATGGGCACGAGGTACCACTTTCCAATCCTCCCAATGTTGCAATCTATCACGCGGCATCAATGTTTGAGCACAATTGTCGCGCCAATTGCTCCAAGACGTTTACATCCACAGGGGAGGTCTTGTTTACGGTTGGAAGCAAGGGCATTTCTAAAGGTGAACACTTGACAATCTGTTATTCAGATCCACTCTGGGGTACTGCCAACAGACGCCACCATCTTCACGAAAGCAAATTTTTCTGGTGTAACTGCACCAGGTGTCAAGATGTTACTGAATTTGGAACTTATTTCAGTTGTATTAAGTGTTTGGACAAGTATGTCTTTTAATTCCGTTTATTTTGGATTCGATTAGCTTAATAGAATGTTTTTCTAGAAATTGCTCTGGTATTACCTCGCCTATGTCATTTCTAACTCTGGACGACCCAAACAATAACTGGGAGTGCCAAAAGTGCCACAAATTAATTCAAAATGAAGAGGTGAACGATTTAATCGAAGATCTGGGTAAACGTATGCAAGATATGCAGAAGAATAGCGTGCAAGCAGCAAAAGTGTTCATCTCCAATGCACTGAAACATGTACCTGGTAATCATTTCTACATCACCGACGTTAAAATCGCTCTGAGCGAAATGATTGGACAAGAATTCCGTGGTGGGATATCTGAAGTATCCGACGATGAACTCTTACTCAAAATCAAAGTTTGTAAAGAGTTGTTAAGCCTGATGGACATTTTAGCTCCAGCTGAGAATCGTATCAGAGGTTCGCTTTTCTTTGAGATACACTCAGCGATTGCTGAATTAGGTCAAAGGAAGGGCGCAACAGGTGAAGAAGGGCCTGATTACTTATTCGAGTCACTCATGGTAAGAAACAGACACAAACAATGAATACATTTAAAAACAATCTGTACAGCTAATGTTCCTATTATAACATTATAGGAATCTAAGAAGTATCTTGCCCAAGCCGTGGATGCATTGAAGAATGAATCACCTGTGATGCCCGAGGGTAAAATTTTCGAGCAAGCTAAAATTAACTTGAGAGATATCAATGTTCTGCTGGCTTCTGTCAGGGCATCTGTGGGCGCTGCTCCTTCGTAATCGTAATCGTGTTGTTTGTGAATTCGTGCATCCTTTCCGATAATTCCATTTTGTACATTTTGTACCAGATAGAAACATTTATCATTAATATAACCGAGAAAGTGTTACATGTATGTATTAATTTTTTCTAACGCTTCAGACTTTTCAAATTTGTAAGAATTTCCAATGTATCAAATCACTTTAATCGAAACAGGTTGCAAAACAAACGTTTTAACGTAGTTTTGAAACATGAAACTTTTTTGGAATGTAGTAATTACCAAAAGTGAACAAGAATATTTATTTCTGTTTCTTTGTCGCTTTCTTCTTTTTAGCTTTGATGCCTACCTTCTTGAAGTAATCTTGTTTTAGTAGCACCCGTATTTTGCAATTGAGATGATGTACCCGGTTGTGCATCAGATGGGCAACTTGCAGGATCATCGCTTATTCGTGACATTTCACCTCCGATATCCATAAGATTGGCCGGCAACTAAAATTCAATAACAAATCATATAATAATATAATCATCATATAATCAATTAAAATATTTATAAAAGACACACCGGATCAGGATGCAAGCGAAACGCTTCCAAATCTAATTCACTCACATCAGTGGCTTGACAATTTGATTTTCTATTGGGCCCCAGTTAAATAATGAAGAAAGTATGCTTCCTGTTGGCAACATATTTGGATCATCGATTATGTCCGGCATGATTGGCATAAATCCGGAAAGAGTTTCGGGATTATTTGTTTTATAAGCCTAATGGTCACGCTTCAAACTTCGATAATTTTCTAGAAATTCCTTTTGGTATGATTTGTCCCGAACTTTAAAGCAAAATTAGGTATACAATGTCTTGAATGTCATGATTAATGTCTTAAATGAACATACGTGGAATTGGCCCCATGCAGTAAAAAGGCCATCACCGCGTTCGTGGCCGGGGTGTATCAGAAACTTCGCTCTTTTCGCCTGATGTAGATGGTTTCATATGACGCTTTGGAGGAAGTTCCGGCAAGGAAGTGGCCGGTGGGTCAACAGGTCGATCTTCTTCAGCAGCTTCTTCGGTTTTACGTCGCTAGGTAATAGGTATCAAAATACAAGTAGAAGGTCCAGGAGTTGACTTACAAAGACGATTTCTTTAGCTTCCTTTCGAGGTTTGGAGAAAGGTCTGGCGGAGGAGTGGCCGGTGGATCAACCTACGGAGATTCTTCAGCGCTGTCTACGGTTTTACGCCGATTGATAATAGGTCTCAAAATACGAGTGGAAGGTCCAGAGGTTGACTAAATGTATAAATGTATCCAAAATTCGGGTAACATGAAAGCATAGAAACGGCATAAAAAATAGTTCAGATCAGATCAGATCAGATCGGAAAATCTCTCATGCTGTTGAGGTAGTAAAATGCTTTTCATTTATTTAGTTGATAAGAAACCAACTGTCGTTTGGGAAAAACTGGGAAATTGTCAAAAGTAGCAATAAGAGCAAATATACGTATGATCAAGGGAAAATATAATATATGTTAACTCGGAGACGGTGGTACACCACCAACACCACCTAATCAAGACGGACTCAAGTGGTTAGCGATCGGACTTCGGGAGTGACTGGAGCATGCAGACGAGGAACACAGCTTCAGCCTTTGCTTGTTGTTTAGTGTGTTTAGCTAATGTATTATTGCTATTAGTGTTGCTCGGGGGTGGCAGGGTGGTTCTGTGCGTGTTCGACACAGAAACGAGCATCATCGTGCGCCATTATTAGCGTTGCCGCTAACATATATAAATTACAATATATCAGCATTTTTGACCTATCAAGAAATGTTCATTGATAATGTTAAGGTAAGCATTGTTAAGACTTTAGTTTTATATAATACGTCTGCTTTTTATATTAGACACTCTTGTAGTTCCGTCTTTAAGGTAACGGATTTTGCAAAGTTAAAAAAAAACTAATATTCAATAAGTGTAAGTACTCTACAATAAGTAGTCCAATTTAGAAATTCCGATTTCCGCTTTTCTGTAAACTTTGAAATTGTATTCATAATTCATATTATTCATGTAATTCATATAATTCGTATTGTAAGTTTGTAAGAATTGTAAGTTTTTCGAAACGGTTGACATGATTTCTCAAGGTCTACTGATTAACTTGAAATTTTTAATCGAGTTTTAGTATAATGAAGAATGCTCTTTATTTTCAAGGACTGTTTCGGAAAATATTAATTATATTAGTTAAAAAGTATAAAACAAGCCAAAATATGATGCAATATTGCAAAACCATCGCGCAAGTTGACGCCGTTGTCAAAACATAGTTAATCTTTTCAAAATGCTAATGTCAGCCGAAAATAACATTCTCACCTTTTAGGAATTGATCATATAATCAGTAATCCAATAATCATTGAGGCAAAATAGTGATAACCAGTAGGCCCTACTTTAACGGCGTGTACGTCGTTTAAAGTTGATATTTCCTATACATATTTCAATATGCTCTCCGATTATTTCAAATAATACGTATTCAATAGGAGTGATATCGTGTGCATGACTATGAAACAGAAAATCTTATAGTATTACAGTAGAAGCCGCTTATGAAGACCACGTTGGGCCAGCCGAATTTATACACTATAACCGAAA
>JARRAA010007333.1:0-18442 GCA_030557295.1 Ecitodaemon sp. MM-2014
CTTATCGAAGGGGAGGTTTTTAGTGGGTGAGGAGACTTGCACGCTCGCAAATGCGAGCACGCTCCAAGTCCCACACTCCGGCATTAAGCGTTTTTACCCCGAAGATAAAAAAAAAATATCAAAAGGGGCATTGCTCATCGTACAATTCAAATATTATCTTATTCCTAAAACCTGTGAGTTGGCACAACCAATCTTCTACTACGGAGCACCGTACCGAACGAAAGAATGTCCACATCGAATGATTTGCGATGTGTACTCTTGTTACTGCTTTAGGGAATCCCATGTAAAATATTGTGAACGCGGGATAATTATTCGGAACTAATTCAAATATTGTCAATAGAGAATTATGTTCTAGCATACACTTCCATTTTATATAATGGAATGTGTTCGAATATTTTTGCAGGGACAGTTGGTCAAATGGAAAAGCATGGTATTAGATATGGCCAATTTTATTGTGCCTAGTCACCGTAATGGTGTTTCTACGTTTCCTTAAATCGAATTGTTCTGTTACTGGGCGTAACTTTAATGATCAAGATGGAAACAAAACTGATTTAATTCCTTTGGTCACGATTCCAAATATTAAGTAAAATAAAGATTGAAGTGAAGTAAAATACATGTAACGACAAATCTTGATCACGACGATAATTTTGACATAGTGCAGGTGATAGCAAGTACCTGGTGGCATAAACTGAAGATATACGTTTACATCGTTAAAATTCATTCAAGTAAAAAAAGTGTAATTACCTTTATAATGTGGTATACCTTATTTCGTACGTACATTCGACCGTGGCATCCTGGACTACCAGTTTTTCCTTCGAATAAAACTTACAATTTTGGTGAATATATTATATAATGTATAATATTTGCTTTATTTTAAAGACGGATACGGTTTGCGTGGTAGAAGAATGAAACACAACATCCGTCGGCACGGAATTTTGACACCTTAGATTTCGACTCACACTCACACTCACACACACAGTTCACAAAGGATGTGAATTGTAACATATATAATCAACACCTCCCATTTCATTTGTAATATACACTGCGATTAGCATTGATCACTAACACTTAAGTAAAAAGTGTAATTGTATTCTTTGGAAAATATTGTTTACACTGCAAATATATCGTAAATTTAATCCAATCATTTATCAATATGTGGTGAGTGTTAAGTTAATTTAGGTACTTAGATAAATCATTTCCGGGTAAATGATGGTAATATATTTGGGCGTGTGCAGAATACGCATCGGCTTCCAAAATGCGGGCGGTGTTAACATTATTCTTTGGAATCAAGCAAATGTAACCGGTACAGACAAACTGCCGAAATCGGGGCGATGCGAATGCATGGATCACGCCAATTACAGACGAATTCAGACACCATAAGCAAAGTAAACTCTTTAACAATTTAGAATCATATTCAATGTTATGTTTCAGTCTATAACCTTGCACGAGAAGTGCATTGTGATTGGGAAAAATATGGGTGGACCTGGAGTAGTTATTGGCACGCCTTCCGTGAGCCGGTGTTGGACTGCACATGGGAAAGTAACTAACCTGTGTACAATAATAATAATATATTGTCACAATTCCAAAATTTATTAGAATGTTTTATAAATAAATTAGATTAAGCTGCCTCATGCGAAGCATTTAGGCCTTTCCCGAAATCCATTAGGAAGAATATAAGCATCATAACCGTTAGTTCAAGAGCACTTTCATACTTGTTAATTGATTATTTTTCGAACTGATTGCTGAGTATTTAAGATGTGACTGTAAGCCATGCACAAGCCTCCACGCGGAGAGGCCTGAAAGGATAGCTGGAGCAAAGGTGGAGAAGCCCGAAGGAAATTAATATAAACAAAAATTGAGAAACGCAAGTCCAGGGTTCTTCAAACCAGAGGACAGTAGTTGAGCCTGAGAAGTTCCGCTGATCCGTTCGTTCCCGCGAATTAAAAGTTTTTCGCCCTATCGGGCGTGCTTTGTGTGTGATAGTTTCATTTTTTGTCGGAATACCCATAAATGTCGATCATCTCACTGTGAGTCGTATTTTGAATAAACTAACTTATTTGCACGTATAAATTGGTTTGATCATTAACCGGTAAAGTCACGCGCGCAGCAAGCGAGCTCTACCAACAGGAACTTCTGTAACGTAAAGACCCAATAGAGCAAAATACCACAAGACGTGACAATATCTGTCAATAATTGACTTTCGTTTCTATAAGCAACATATGGTATTTGGATGCTTTATATGAGCTCGGGAGACAATACTACAGTCGGGTGAGTTCGACATTCAACGAGAGGCCTACCAACGAAAGTATTATAAAAAGATGTCGATACGGATCCAGGGGCTGTATCGAACTAGGGTCAAATATATGTACCATAATCTAGGTACACACAGATACACCTTATTATCTTGTTGTGTTTTTAGGTAAGTGCGAACGCTATCACATATGATCGTTGGAATAAAATTAAAATATTCAATTCGCAAAATAAGACTCTAGATCTAAAGATAAATGATGTTACCATTTTCGAGTATTATTCGGAATATCCCACTTATATATGTATTTCTATATATACGTTACTTCTTTTGAGGACGCTTTCTGAAAATTCCACAAATGTATGAAACAATCACATACATTCCGTATAACTGTGTAGATTATGTTAAATTTAGTTCGGATGTTTTACAATTATCAAGCATCTCGGACATACATTGATTCAATTGATGTGCAGTCAAGGCACCTGTGTTTATCATTTTTGGCATTTAATGATGGAAACATAGACTTACAGGTATTATTTCCGAACGATACTAATAGAGTACTTTTTGAACAATCGTATAGTTTCGATATGGGGTCGTTCAATAAATACAAAACATTGTATGCATATTTACCTGAAAAAGGGCGGTACAAACTGCGTATGCAAACAAACAACGGCGATTATAAAACTTCCAGATTCAAGAATATGCTGTTTCATGATGATTGTACTGGACCGGTACAGAACCATTTCTACTCTTCGGTTATTTCATTCAACTAAGAAAATGATATAACCGGAAGTGTACAGTGTTCAACATTGAACTCAAATGACCAGTGATGAACGCTGCACTAGGCTGTACAATAATATGAAATGCCCACACAGAATAGCATGTAATAATAATACTTGTTATTGCGCCCACGGATTTAAAGGAGAATATTGCCAAGAAGGTATATTTATTACAAATGAATTTCATGCTACCATTAGATATTAATTTTAGCTTGTACTCTACCAAATCAACTATCAATTGAACCTCAGCTTATTGCAAATACAGATAATGTAGTTGTGAAATTATAGGATTGGCATATTTATAATCCTGAGGGTTGTTTGCTTAAGTGGTGTGAAGGGAAAGTTGTCTCGAAATTGTGGAATTCTAGAAAGTTTATTAATGGATTTTCATTGGGTCCCGCTCAGCCCTATACAAATTACTCTATCGAAGTTGAACAGCAGGAATTCTGGAACTTCAGGAATGGCAGCATCCAAATAGAAGCAACGCACCTTATGTCGAGTATAAAGGAGGGTAAATGATAAACAATTCATCTACAAACCAATTGCAAACCTAACATACACATATAATGTAAGGATTAGTAATTTTATTCCATGCTTAATTTTAATTTGCTCATTTTCAGACCTCTATTCAGTGCACATCTAAAAACCATTACGTTAATGTCAACTTGCGGTCGGTTTATAAGAACTTCAAGTCTTCCTAAACATCATTTACTTTAAATTGTTCAATTTTTAAACCATTCTTAAAGGAGAAACCAATTCTAAGCAACATTACCAACAATACTCTCACCATTTGTATTCCTTCAGTTGAAGACGCGGAACTGGAAAGTAGTTTATTTATCATTATCTTGACAAATCAACTAGGGGAACATGGCGATTGTATAGAGAAGAACGACAAAGAACTAAATGAATACATAGTAATAGATAGGAATGAAGTTTGTTGGATTATCGATCAGTACGCACAAGAAAATTACTCAAGCATCGCTGGAAGACAACGTTCTCTGCAATTTACACCAAGGCATTGGTACAATTTGAAATCGGAATATTATAGAGTTGGCATATTAATTGTAAACGAGTATCAGGACCAAGCATTACACAGTTGGTACAATTTGGTACTGAAAGATGCTGTTGATAATTATGACACTAGTTCATGGTTTAATTACGGATATTTTACTGCAATAGTTGGTGTTTGTTTATTGTTGGCGTAATTTGGCGGTGTTTTGAAAAATTGTCACCTCGAGTTGACAATCAAATTGAAGGGACTAACGAAGAATTGAAACCTTTTTCTAAACGCGAAATAATTCAAGAGGCCATGCGGACATTTAAACGTGAAATAAACACGACTACATCAAACTCAACAAACGATAATTCCAAAATACCAACTAATTCAAATACTCGAATTTCGTTGATAATTTAGACAAGTACGTCAAAGAAGCCTTCCTAGATGATAAATTGGACGAGGAATATGCTAATTACGCAAGCGACATAGCATGTAAATATATTTCAATTTACTGAGATCGATTTTTAAGAATATCCGTTTTAGTCGAACCACTTAGAAAAGAAATTACAGCGAAGCCGCACTTTGTGAACGCCAATTTTATTAGGGTACGTAATTTATTCGTATTTTTATTGCACATGGGTAATTGTAAATTCTTAGTTTTTGTAGGCTGAAGGGTGCGACAAGGCGTACATTGTAATGAAAGACCCGACGGAATAGTCGATCTACGACTTTGGGATGATGATACTCACTGAAGGTGTTCAACATATTATTATCATGACAAATATGCAATTAATTACGAAGTTAAGTGTTGACGGTCTAAGATATTTGATACATTTTTTTGGTTTGCTTGTTTAGAGTAAAGTAAAATGCTACTGGCTCAAGGCGACCGCAAGCAAGCAAAAAATTTGAGTCCGAGATATTGCAATCACCACCATGGAAGAAAAAAAAATTCTGAATCATTATTAAGCATGAACTTGGCTAAAACCTAATACCAATGTATCCGCATACCATACTTCCATTTGTAGAAGACATTCTCAACATTCCCTACTCTACAGATCATCCCATTTCGGACCACTGCAGGTACTGTACACTTTTATTTACCTAATATATTTAATTAATATGTATTTTTGATAGTGCTGATATTGATCGAGCCGGTATCATATTTTTGATAGCTACACAATAAGTTGATATATTTTATTGGTTGAACAACTTACGAGATCAAGGCTCCCATCTTCTTAACAATGTCCAACAATATAAACTGGTTCATCTTGTGATTATGGAAGTCTTTTCTCCATTCAAAACTACGTATTCCTGTAAGGAGTCTCTTCCAGAATATGCTAAATATAAAGACGAGACATTTGTTAAGATGTTGAAACAAATTGATGATTCAAATTTGTAAGAATCGGTACTTCACACTAGCAATTACGTTCACATTGAAATAGATGGAAACAAGAATCATTCCTCAGAAATCTATCCCAATCAATACGGCGTTCTCTACTTGATTCCAAGATTGGAAGACAATTCGTCTTACATTAACGCAACATCTTATGGAAAACACGGTAGACTATTTTTAGAGATTGGTAGTGGGTGAAGATATCCAATTGACGGTATCACTTCAAACAGATGATGTATCTATAATGAAAACTTTAAATAATATTCTCTATTTAAAGTATACTCTTTACAGGTTGAATTTTGGAAAAGAGGGGGTGACTTCGTTTCATCCGGTGGTATTTCAGTAGAGCATATTGAGTATGTGCCTTATGAAACGACCATTATCCATACGATAAAAATACAGTTCCATAAAAGCGATGCTGGGATATTAAAGAAAGCGTTCCTCGCGACCTGGGACCACTGAAATTGATGTGGAAGCGAGTAAAAGGGAGAAATCTTGGTGATTCGAATATTCTAAAAATGTGCAGGTACTTTTCCACTTATATTCGCTCTTCCTTTTCGTAAAACATGTGCTATGCTATAGAAATGGTGCAACTGCCTGTGAACTTATACATCGCCATGGCAAACATTTTGGATCGGATGGAGGATGAGCAGGTGGTTGATGTGAGTATGACCGTGCGGACTGTCCGTCATGGTCACCACCAATTCGTCAGCAGCGTTGTATCTTTCTCTTACAAAATATGTGCCATGATGAATAATTTTGTGTCTTTTACCAGGAACAAATTCAAGCTCTTTATCAACTTATAGCACGTAGAAGAATTTCAGAAATATTCAAATTTTTAATTTGTCCATTCGTCATATTTAAACATTTACTGTTCATATAATATTAAATAATTTTACTCTAGGTGGTGGTTTGAAGAATATAAAATATAATCGGGTATTTATCATTACATGGTGAATTAGAATAAAAGCATCTGAATCCCTTTATTATTGGGTTTCCTTTCTAAGACACAGCAAACGAAAAGAAGGACAATTTAACTATAGTTGTCATTTTAATTATGTTCCTATATTTTGCTTCTGCTCTTCAAAGGTTATAATTTATGATGATCAATAAGCTCGTGGCCCATTTCTACTACTGTAGGAATCAAATATTCTTTGTTCAGTGAATTTCAGTACAGTGACGAGCCACAACCGAAAAAATAGATCATGTAGATAAACAGTTAACATTCCAACCAGGCGTAATAACATGTTTGGTTGGAATTTGGTTCTCTCTCTTCAAACTTTTTTGATATTTATTCGTCAAAAGAATATAGCATCACAATTTTAACTGCTATAATATAGACCTCAGATCAAATAGGAATACGGTGCAATATTACTATGTATTGCAGGAAAATGGCACTAAAAAGTAGTAGAAATGTAGGTGAAGAAGCGTCTGTACTCGCGACGTGATAAGTGATTAGAATCGCGAGTGGCGGAGCTGCGGTATTAATAATTAAGTCGCAACCGCTGTTATTGATTTGGGGTGCAGAGAAAACGCAGTTGAGTAGATAGAGATGTTGGCGTGTATTAACGATGCGTTCGCTGTGCTGGTTGGCGACAATCTGCCTTAAAACTAAGGCTAAAAACTAAAGTTTACTAAAGAGACTAAAGCTAGTGGGGATGAGGGTGGAAAGGTTCTATACATTGGTTGGGTGGACAGCTGAATTTACGACCTACGCTATGAACTAAAAATGCAGTGGAATTATTATAAAACTAAACAGTAGGGACAGTGATTCCAACTAATATTGAGCTAAGAATCTTAATCAAGCTTGCATATATCCCTTGGTGTGATCAATATTTAAGTCGGATTTTGGTATTCGTGTGAACGCCAAGCATAAGGACCGCTGTTGCCTTCATTTGTTCAAGGTAGGGAAAAAGCCCTCGATTCTCACCAATAAAAGTTCGATACTATTTTAAACATAATAATCTCAAATATCTTGCGAACGGAATATGTATATTTTGTTAATAAGCTCCTGCGGCTCCTACAGCTTTAGAGTGTTAAAGGTCTCGTTTATCCAAAATAATATCTGTATTATTCATAAAGTACATTTGTAACCTTTTCTTGTAGCAATCAATGATAATTAGGGATCCGACTTGTACCACTCAACAAATTGGGCTTGATCGTTGAAGACCAATAATGTTCGGATATTGTTTGTTATCTGACAGATTCGTCGATTATACTTGCTTGTCAGAATGCGTTATCAAATATTAATTCAAATGTTTTTTCCAATCATCCATTGGCAGTGGAGCAATGAGTAGAATTAACAATATTAATGTGTGATGTTATTATTCTGCCTGTGTTTGCGTTGTTATTTTGACTATATATGGTACATGTATGTCGTTTGACTAATTGTAGGTGTAGGTAGGTAGTATATGAAGTCGTGCTGCCGCTGCTTTTTAGCTAATTATAGAAATTATATGTTGGTATCCTTAATAAATAACCATTAAATACTTATGTAGATTGTATGTCCCGGAAAAATATTGTGATTAAAAAATGCTGTTATTGATAATGGGATCACTTGGAAAAGTTGGCCATGAAATGGGACAAGGGGAAGTACAAACCTATGAGAAATGAAATATGAATGTATGGAATTCTGATAAAATACCTCGACTATGTTAAATATTACAGTTATTAAGTATATTTTATTTTTGAAAATTTGTTTTGCTATTTACTAATTACTAAGAGTTATCCAGGCAAAATAAACAATGTTTCTGAAATTTTTGTAAAAAGTCGATCCATTTTGTATTAACCCATTGCTTCCCGAATTAATTTGGTCAAAATCGTGGTTTTTCCACCAATTATTATTAATAACTCTTAATGATTAAAGTTTTTCTATGAAAAATAGTTGTGTTAAGGTAAAGGATTAGTTGTGGAATTGAACGAAGAAAATTCAAATTTCCACTTATAAATGCTTCAAAAACGTAAAAAAAGGTTAAAATTCACAAAATTCTGGTTTTCCCATCCTCAAATGAGGACAGTGGTAAAGAATGGATCAAGAGAGTGTACAACTATGTTGTTTATTCACGCGAGTAATGTTACTCATGCAATAAGATCTTTTATAGTTGGTGATAGTCGTCATTGTTGATTACTTTCTATCACAACTAAATTGATTCTTACGGAACGTCAACAGATACATTAAATTAATGTATGTTTGTACATGCATGAATATCACTCATTTTACTTCTTAGTTGTAGAATTGTAGAACAAGTATATTTAAGTTGTAATCATATTAATAAAATTATTAATTCATAATTTATGCGGTTTCTGTATCATTCAGTGTTAAACTTCTTATAACCTCGTTACAAAATCAAGAAATAAAATAAAATACAATAACCAATGAGAAGATACTTGAATTATCAAGTTTATTAACCAAAAATTATACTTTTACAATGTTCCTATCTCGATAAAAATATTCGGTCGGTAAGACCCTAGTTGCATATTAATTCCAATTATTACTGCGTCATTATATAAACATTGTTGAGAGTATTTCGATAAAAATGTTCTGTTGATGACCCCATAACGTGGCCGCTTGCGTGACAAGTAAACATTCTATGTGAATTACTGCTGCGCCGCTAACATAATATTTCCCATAAATATTCAATTTATATATGTAACTACTTTCTATTGCAATTTTATGTGACACAAACCATGTATAAATCACAACTGCAACATCACTACAATGTTATTTTATTGCGAACTGTGAAATTATTATCATAGTAGTTATTGTTCTAAGTGGCCTACAGCAAATGCTCTAAATTGGAGAAAGTGTGCTAATCGCTTCATCATTCTTTTTCGAATAATTTCAGAGAATGTTATCAGTCACCAACTATGATGTTATTATCAACCTTTATCAAAAACTTTGGAAGAATCTCTAAATGGGTCAAGAATGGTAGGCAACTATGATGATGGAAATATGAAGTTTTCGTCAGATATGAAATGCATTGGATTTTGTTTCCTTGTCCGAGCCTTCGCCAATCATATTTGCCAATTTAGCGAAATTCAGTGCTTTTAATTCCTGGGAAGAAACAAATATATTGAAATCCCGCTCGAGGGTTTACTTGATTTCAACGCCCATCAATGAATCCACGCCAAGCTCGGGAAAAGTTGAATGTGGACTCACAGTCTTGATGTTTTTAATCTGCAATAATTTACCAACCATACTGATTACATCTCCACGAGTTACATCATCCTGCTTTTCCGCTACAACTATACTGCTCACGATGGCTTCCTCACAAGTAAGCAAAACGTCTAATACTTCTAAACAGTTTGCAATTCGTTGTTGCGATGTGCCCCCAATCACAATTTCAAAATTTTGCTCTTTATTTTTAGCCACCATTCCAACGTCGCCAATCACTCCCCATTGAATTGCCTTTCCCGGCAAGTTATCTTGCTTCCGGTTTTCGCAAATTCGTTCCATCGCAGAGTTGGAATATCCGTAGTTTGTTTGTCCGGCATTACCCCTACCGCATGACACTGAGGAGAATACCACAAATTGTTCTAATTTGGGGCACATACTTCGAGAGAGCTCATCTAAATAAATTATACACTGCGCTTTTGGTTTGTATGATTCAAGGAACGAATCTGCGGTTTGATTTTCAAACACAGCATCCTTCAACACTCCTGCTAAATTGAGTATACCTCTGATATCACCCATACTTTGGGATTTTCTGAGTAACGCTAAACATCCCTCTCGACTAGTGCAATCATTTGTCCATATCAAAATGTTGCAATCATACGATCTCCATATTTTAATGCGTAATTGTTGATAACCACAGGTTACACCACTCCGCGATATTAGAATAAGGTTTCTCGCTCCACGCAATACAAGCCAGTCAGTAAATTCCAAGCCAAACCCTCCTAAACTACCCAAAATAATATAACTTCCTGTAGGACTACAATATATCCTCGGACGAGCCTTACTCTTCAACATTTCAGGAATGACAACTTTGTTGTTTTCTTCATCTCGAATAACAATTACCACCTTTCCAATATGAGTACCCTTGGCCATACTTCTAAATGCATCCTCTAGATTATCTTTTTTGAAGGTCACATGAGGGATTGGTTTAACATAACCTTTTGTAATGCCGATCATTAATTCTCTTAGAAGTCCTATCATTTGTGGACGAGATGAAGCCATTATATGATGTAACATCACCCCATGGTATTCTGCATTCCTCCGGGCTAATTCAATACATAAATCAGTATCCTAGGTGCAATCAAATTTACCAATTTCTAAAAATTTTCCATTGGTCGCTAGGCATTTTACAGATGACTGCAATTTTTCATTTGCCATTAGTTCGCTGCATAATCATTTGATAAAATGACGTGTCCCTCGAGGAACCGATATCCTCGATATTTATTGAAGGGTAGTTCTTCAAAATATATTGTTTTTTCTCTTCTGTACCAATGGTAAGGAAAATTCTGCATTTGTAATATAACGCAATGTTAATGGCAGATATACCAATTCCTCCCGCTGCTGAATGTATCAGAATGCTGTCACCTTTCTTGATATCTGCGCGCTAAAAAATATGTCTATTAGGAGAGAATCCTTAAGATAATATCAAAATTGTTTACATGTATCAAGCCAAGTATATTCGTTAGATAAATGCAGGGTATGATTGCAGCATCTGCCATCGTCCAAGAATCTGGAAAGGGGCATACGAATTCTTTTGGTACCCGTGTTAGAGTAGATATCATACCAGATCCGGAAAATACCATTACACGTTCGCCACTGCAAAATATTTAAATCACGCAGCAGTTATATTATATTAAGCAGTTTATACCTGGCAGTTCATCCCGCACAATCTAAACCTAAGCAATTGTCCTGTTGATGTCGGTCTTTAAATATTACATCCTCGTTAATTCTGCCACTTACTAGCATCACGTCTCTGAAGTTGAACGCGGAAAAGTAGACATGTACAAGTTCTTCATCGCATGTTGCGTGGTTTTCTGGATAATTTTCCTTGTACCCATGCAAGGGATGAAAATCTCCCCTGATGGTGTTCTTTGTCAAACTGTGATTTGTTTCTATAGTGGCATTCACATCAATGGGCACGTGCCGGTAAGATCCCCATACTCCTTCTTTGAAAACGTTTATTGACAAATTCTTTTGCAATTGCATCACATAAAATGATATTATTAACAGATCAGTGTTTCTCTCTGGATTGTAATCGTCTTCGCGAGATATTAAATATCCAGGTTCTTTTAATATAGATAGTAAATCGTTTCTAAGCTTATCATTTTGCGAGAGATTGTGTCCTATGGCAATATTGTAAACTTTATCATTTATTGGTAGATCCTGCAGAATTGTAATCCTAGGCATCTCAACATATGTCCTTGTTATTATCGTTAATTCAGGTTGTATTAGTGGTTGTTCGTCTAGTGCTGTTTGAAATTCCGTAATTATTGGTGATACCGTATCTGGTAACTTTTTACAATACTCGATTGCTTTAAGTTTCATCACAGATAAATTTTCCAGAACTATTTGTGCTATACACGTATCGCATTTTTTGATCAAGGCGGCCTACGTATGGTACAAACTTGTATGCTTCCAGAATTGCAGAAGGATGCTTTTGTTTAACAATGCTAGCTACTTAAAAGCCCCGGATTTCTACATACCCTGATCTAAAAATAAGCAATTTAAACAAATCTCCTATATTACATTACATTATTATCGAATTATATTCAATTGTTTATAGTTATACACAGGCATCACGCATTCTTCAGAATCATTCGTGTATACAATATCCAAATGCATTTTTGGATGGATTATCACTTGTCGTATCTTTACTGGTATATACAGCGCCCGAGTATCCAATTCCAGAAGTTTTATTTGTAGCATGTTGTCAATGAAGGAACACCACGCTGTCCACTTTATATTTGCCACATTCACAGATAGATCGCAATTTTGTATTTCATTAAACGGTTCACGAAAAAGAATTGTGCAAATGTATATTGGTAAACAAAGAAGTAAAATCGACTTACGAGTAATAATATCCTCTCAAACCAAGTTCTTTATAAACATCCATCTTATTTATGGTGTCTTCTGGTTCGGTAACATGTATGGGAGGTAAGTGAATCCATTCCTCTTCGAAATTCTTAATTATGGAAACGTTACCAGTAACTACAACTGTTTTACTTTCAGTTATTTCAAAATCTCCGGACGCCTCTTGTATCTGCACAGTCAACAACAAATTTTGGTCGGATGTAACGGCACATGCTCGATGGAACGTAACGCAACAGATGTTGCAAAACAGTTCCATACAAGGCGAAGATACCTCGTCGCCGGAAATAAAATTCTACCGTCGATATTATGCCCTTGAATAGATATTCCATCCGTGCTCCTCCAGAATGTTATTTCGAAACTTTTCTGCTCCCTGTGTAAAGTTTCATGTACAAACTTCCACGTCTTTTTATGGTTCCACTTCATCAGTGGCGCGCTCATAGGAGTTGTTATGTTTACTGGAAACTTAATTGGGTAGAGGTGGTTCACATATGCTTGCCTATAGCATTCACAAGGTCGTAAATTGGGTCGGAATCACAGATACTGATTACGTTATTGGAGTGTGAGATATTGCCTCCAATTATCAGCATGTTGGTTCGTTCATGGTAAAGGTTCGGTGTATTTCTAGATGGTGCATCTATGAAATGATCCTCATGAACTAATCTAATTAGCATTGGTATCAATTTCGTAGGCGCTTGCACCAACTTGCAAAGATGTTCAATTCCATTGCGAATACCGGTTTGATGTTTGGTGAATCGAAGCTGCATAAGCATGTAACAGATTATAATTGTTTGTTCCAACGACAATTCTCCATCAGCATACGAAGCAGAAAGCTCTCCAATGCCTTTACCAGTGTGGAATGGTACTACCAAATTAATCGATTTTAAAAGTTCTATAATGCCCGTTTGCGTTACAATCATGGATATTGCACTTTTCACTTCTTCATTTTCAGAAGTACTGTTTACCAACAAAGTGCCATAGTCAATCTTGTTCTTTTCAAAAATGTCTTCACAATTTTTTAGATGTTCTCGAAAACGTTTAAATTAACGCCTGATTGAGGCCAGATACCCCGTTGTTCCAGAAATAACATGAAAGCGGTAAAGGATCACCTCGAAGTTCAGCAACGACAATTTCACTCAAACCTGATTTCTTTGCTACACAATATCCTTTGCAATCTAACATTGTAGTACTAGGACCAAAGGCGGAATTGATTAAAGCAATAAAGTCAGTGGTATATGGACGTGATTTAAGGCCTTCGTAGAGACTAGTTATCGCTTCTTTGGTTCTTCCACTTAGGCAGATAATCATTTCATTAATGCCACAATTTTCCAAACATTGATTTTCTGGCTTTCGTAATAAAAGATGTGCATTGGCACCTCCAAATTCGAAATTACTTGTAGCAATGTATGGCTTATCTTGTGACAAGTCTGCAATTGCCCTGACTAATTTTAAATTTCCACTGAGCAATCCTGGTATTTTGGGGTTTGAATTTTCAAAATTCATATTTGGGGCAATTCGGTTCTCTTGAAACGCCCAACAACATTTGATAATGGAATTTAATCCCGACGCACCCTCAGCATGTCCAAGGTTCGATTGGATTGATCCAACCAATAGAGGGCTATCGCGGGCTTTGCAGAAATATTGCTCAACCGCGATTAACTCTGCTAGATCTCCTGCGGAAGTTTCAGTCCCATGCCCTTCCAGGTAGCCAATCTCATTCAAGGCAATCCTGGTTTCTGCATAAAAGCTTTTAAACAATTCTACTTGTGTTTCGGACACGGGGGCCGAAATGCCACTTTATACCCATCACAGCTTGTGCGAATGTTCACTACCTCCGCATATTGTCGTCGGGCATCACTCCTTCTTTGAAGAATTAAAGCTTGAATACTATCTGCTCGTACATATCCATCAGCATCGCGATCATAACTCTTTGATATTCCGATCTTCGATAGTACTCCAAAACTCATTAATTGGGCGGTCAAATTAGCTGACAGAAGAAGATTATTGCCGAGAACAATAGCAAGTTCAGCTTTTCCTTGTTGTAAGTCCAGAAATGCGCGCTCGAAACTATAAAAAGAGTTACTACATGCTGCATCGGTTAAATGTTGTGGTCCATCTACCTCCAGAAATGTGCCAATCATCGCGCCCAAATTTAAACTAGTCCAACTGAAAAGTAATTTGAAATTTTCAAATCATAGCAAGATCGAAATTTCAAGTCTATTATCCCAATAATTGCCAATGATTCACTAACGATTCATTGCGCAATTTGGACTCAGATTCATCAAAACAGCGTCCAATAGAGCTGCTCACTTTGCTACCTTTTATTTCGTCCAGTGAGATACCAGCATCCCAATGGGCCTCACACACTACTTCCAAACTAATTCTGTTAACAGCGCTCATAAAGGCGGCTTGTTTATTTTGAATTCCAAAGAATGCATTATCAAACTTGTTCAGTGACGGAATCGCGCCATACCGTTCTGGAGTATCTGGTCTTCGTTTAAATCGTTCACAATTAGTTATCATATGAATTTTATTATACATTTGATGTTTGCATTCTTCCAGATTATTGGAGTATGGCAGTTTTCCCGCCATACCTAAGAATTATTTTAATTTTGGCACGGAATTCCGTTTTTTATAATTATATAGTTCGTCGATGTAAATACCTGATATTACGATTATATTTTCCATATTATCCTCCTCAAGTGTCGCGCACACGTTAATTTTGTCACTTGTGTCACTCTTGGATGACTATGTTATGAAAGCGTTCAATATTTAATTTCTTAATTTTTTTACATTACTTTCCTAAAATGACTTTCAGAATTCAGTATAGTATAACTAGAAGCTAAACCTAAGGCCCTCAAACTTAAAAAAATAGTCAAAATTATAAGTGGCTTACAATTAGATACATCAAGTACTTAGCGGACAGTCTTGGTAACATACAATTATCATTATTGTTATTATTGCATTTATAGAAACTTAGCCTAGGAACTGCTGTGTATTGTGTATTTAAAATATATATTAAGTGATAATTGTATATTAACATTGGGCGTTGTATAAAGAAACAAAATTAGACAAATCAATTGGATTTATTTGGTAACATTCAATTGCAATATTTTCAAATGAATCTCAGCCTAAATCATAGAGGCAATGAGTTTCTTTTTGTAAGGAAGTATGGCACCATATCATATATCGCCGGATGTTATATATTCAGATATACCTTCGGATAGGGTTTCAAAGATATTTTTCATTGGAAGTAATGAGGACTTTTATAGCTAATATGTATTTATACCCTCTAAAATTGGAATACAACTACTCGTATCCATGCCGAATAGATAGATATCTTCCATTTATGTAGTATTGTATCATTGCCCTTAAATTAATCCATCTCAGTACATCCGTTTCGAATATAGCAATCTATCCCATTACCGATAAAAGCATTTCTTAATTAGAACATTTTCCACGGATATACAACATACATTACGTGGTAATTTGTTAAGTATTTAATGGTGTTTTATTTGGGCTACACGCCGCTATGTATTAGTTATGTATATTATTGATTAAAGCTGCCCCCATATTACACGTTTGCAAATACCTCAGTCAAAAAAACATAACCGGCTAAAATGCCAACGCCAGCACCCCCTCAGTCTATCAAGAATATACATAACTCCAGAATTATACCATCGATATTATTACTACTGTTAATTCGATTTAATTTAAGTGATCCGCAACCAATAGAACATTGGAGAAAAACATTTGAATTAACACTTGACAATGCATTCCGACATAAATATAATTTGCGAATCTATCGTACAACAAATGATATACGAACAATATCGGTATTCTACGATCTTATTAAACATGCACAATTTGCTATATCGTACAACTCTAAGGGTCAATACTTCACTCACGGATACCTCTTGGTAACTGAAAGCTTGGAAGAAATTCAAGAATTTGCCTCAAGCTATACTTTTAGAGTTCAGAGAACAGTGTACATATGTTACTTTATGTATAACGCAGACGAGATTTCTGCTCGAGCGTTGGACGATTTATTTCGTGTAAGCGAACCCTTCAAAACACTGCAGGCTGTCGGAGGTTTGGACATTATCATTAACAAAATATACTTATACTTTGAATCTAAATGGGAAACACCATCAATAACCAAAATGGACATAATTTCACTGCGAAATGGAACAAGTGCGTTTCAGCAATTGGACGCGTGGAAACCGGACTTCGAAAGTGTACGGAAGGTATTCAAGATTATTTTGTTCGACTGCCGACCGCACGTTCTTTGCGATGAAGAAAACGGTGTTGTCGGAGGATGGGAAAAAGATAGCATTGAACTCATAATGGAGACACTCAAGTGGCCTTATGAATACATAATAAAATCAATCGGATCTTACGACGATGCCAAACTTGAGGTCATTAATAAAACAGCGGACGCTACGGTTTGCGGACACATGCTCAGCCTTATAGCCCACTCAAATATTGATCACACCGATGGATATATGCAAGCTTGCTTAACGTTCTTAGTGCCTAAACCGGAAAGACTTCCAATCAGCACATTCGTATTCCAACCCTTCAACCTCCGTGTATGGATGTGCGTCCTGACTGGTTTGCTAGTCCTTAGTGCACTTTATAATTTCAAAAACAACGATTTTGTGCTATCAACACTAAAAATACTTCAACTGTTAGTTGGAAGTAATGTACCTACTTTTCCAAATTCGGTATATTTGAGGACAATGGTCACAACCACAGCATTTACTAGCATTCTCTTGTATACCATGTATATGGCATCGTATTCTCATATATTACAATACCCACGTTATGCAAAACCCATTCGAACATTGAACGATATGATGGAAAATGATCTTGAATGGGCTGAAACACTGCCTGCAACCTTTAGCTTATACAGTTCCATTGGTAACGAACGTCTTCAGCCACTTTTAAATCACTTTGTGTTGTATTCTAGTGCCAAAGAAAGAAATGCGCAATTGTTAAAGAAACCGATAGCCATGTCGGCGCATACGTTTGTAGGCGGATTGCTGGCAAAGATTGATACCTTGAATATAACTCATCTAAAAAGAATGATGATATTAAATGAGTGTTATGGTGAAGTGTATCTAACCATTCCGCTTGTTTTAAATTCGCCATTTAAGAGAGCAATAAACGAGATGATATCGTATCTCAGGGATTACGGATTTATAAGATATTTTACGAAAAAAGTTCAGTGGATGAACATAGACTTGAGTAGGAATAAACATTGGTTGAGAACTCCGTATAATACAGATTATAAATACGCGGATTTAAATTTTGGAGAGGTTTCAGGGACATTCTATTTATTGCTTATCGGCTTGAGCTTTAGTTCGGTAATATTTCTTTGTGAAGTGTTAGGAGGTGTCGCCACTAATCAAATGAGAATAATATGCTTGAAAATGCTGCCACTTTTTAGAAATATGTAAGTTAAATAGGGGAGGACAATGCACGTATTTCGCACAAGAATATTTTGCTTGACTTATAACTAACAATAAGTACATCATTTTATGAATATTATAAAAGACAAAATAGGAAGCTGTGTATCAGAAGAATTCGAAGTAAATAAAGGACTAAGACAAGGATGCTGCCTCTCACCCACCCTGTTTAATATATTTATAGAATTCGCGTTAAGCACATGGAGATATAAATGTAGCGGCATGGGCGTATGGATTTGAGAAAGACCCCTGCTCAGTCTGCTATTCGCAGACGATATGATCATCGTATCGCAAGATGAAGAGAACGCGAACTACATGGTACAAAAACTGATAGAGGAATTAGAAAGAGCGGGACTGGAGGTGAACCTAGAGAAGACAAAGTACATGGTAATTGGAAGGGAAGGACAGGGCCTAGAAGTGGGTGGAAGAAGGATAGAGCTAATAAATAACTACAAATGCCTTGGCGTAAATGCTACAAATAATGGGAAAGACAGCATGGACATAATGGAGAAAGT
>JARRAA010007355.1:0-11243 GCA_030557295.1 Ecitodaemon sp. MM-2014
AGACTGAATCATATGTCGCCGCATGATGTCTGACTGCCGGCTGCGCGGCGGCGAGAGTTTAATGAAAAAACTTTTCGCACTTTTCAAACGCGCTCGCCTCGACGCCGCCGAAGTTTCCGCGCCGACGACGCCCTCGTCGTGCGTACATCGGCGCGCGAAGGTGCGAAAGTGCGAAGCAAACTCCCACCGGACGCGACCGGTTCGAATATGACGGAGAGCTCGTTTCGGTCCGAGCCGAGCGAATTCGCGCAAATTATTTATCAGCGCGCGTCCCTTCGACTCGCAATGCGCTCGATGCTCCGACGAAGAATATTTAACAAACTCGCTTCTCGGCTCGCTTGTTTGCGTCGCGCTCGCGGATCCCACCTGCTCCTCCTCCGCCCGGAACTTTTTCCCTCTCGCCGGCGCCGACTTGGTTAACTAAATTGCGAGTGTAGTCGGAATATTTGATGACTCTTCTCTTCGGGAATATGAAATTCGCTTAATTAATTAATACCCGAAATTGCATATTTTCGCCGGAAAGTTTCGCCTCGAAGATGGCGCGGATGGGAGGAAACCCCATCGGGCATTTAGCGTCCGGAGCGACGTCCTCCGCCAAAAAATATCCGAGCACACCTATTTGTTGTGAAGCGGAACGGCTTGCCGTGACAGCGGTCGGATCTTGATCGCGTTATAAAATTTTAAATTCAATCCGGAAGGAGTCGAGAACGACGTCGGCAAATCGTCGAATCGGTTAGCGCCCCCCAACTATTTCAAACACGCGACGGCCGTAAAAAGCACGGCGATATTTCGTTTCGTTTCGTGTTCGCGCGCGCGCGCGCGAGTTTTTTGGTCGCGTCGTTCGTCGCATATAAACGCGCGCGTCCTGACAGATATTGATACATGCCCGGCTCCTTCGCCAAACGACACCGCGAGTATATTCGCGCGAGCAGTAATAGCCGCGGTCGGAAAAATGCGCGGCGAAACAAAACAATCGCGCCATCGGAATGTGCGCGGCGCGTCGCGTGAAATCCCGCTTTCCGCGGGAAAATGGGGAATCGCCGAAAAAGCGTCTTGGCGTGCAGGCGGCGCGCGGAATGAATGATCGCTGCTGTTGACACTCCGCCGGCGAGCAGACGCCGCGGCTCGGCATAAATACAAAATATATTATTTTCACGCTGGAAATTATGCTCGCGTTTACACTATTTCGTATAATGTCTGATTTATCTTCCCTGCGCTCTCCTGCGGCCCCCAGCGCCGCCGCCATTGGAATAGCAAATTTGATGTCTGACAAATATCGCGCTTTAATAAATAACTAAATGTTTTTATGAAAATCAACTAAAGTGTCTGTTGATGGACCTTAAATCACAAACTTGTACAACAATTAGAAGATTTCAATCAAATACTAACAAGCTATTTGTTTGAGTAATAAGTAATGAGCTCCTCATCAAATATAACATCAATTATGTATTGCTATTGCTGACGATCATCTCCTACCACCGTTCGATTAGTTTGTCGATCCGCCCGATCGAATACGATCGCCAAAAAAGACAACGAAGAGTAAAATAAAATCATTAAAAAAAACAAAAAATATAAAGTCGTCCTAGCGTAACACATCAATTGTTGCCGAATCGTTATTCACGTCATCGCCCTCTCCCCCGCGTCCACAATAGATATGCGAAGCGCCAAAGCGGGAAGCACGCGTGAGTCCCGCGCGCCCGCCCGCCGATCGACGCTCCTAATAAAATATACGCATCGGTAATAAACAATAATTCGCTAGATTGCGCGCGAAAAATAAATGGCGAGCGGCGCGGCAGGCACTTGGCGAACGGAACGAGCGCTCATAAATCGTGAATCAACGCGAGCGCCGGCGAAGCGCCGCCGCCGACGGGCGCATTGTCGACGCGACTGCAACGAATGCCGGGACGCGCCAGCCGCCGCGGCGCGACGCGTGCGAACGCCTCGGGCGCCTTTCGCGGGCGACACAATCGGGCGCCGCGACGCAATCAGCATTCGCTCAAAGCCCTAATGCGGCGAAATCTAAGTGCGCCTTGCATAAATGAAGCGCGCCGCGCGCTCCCGAGCGCTAACAAGGCGTAAGCGGATTACTCATACGCCGCCGACATAATATATTTGGCGGCGGGCGCATGTTACGGCATAATTGCTGCTTTAATTATTGGCGACGCGATAAGTTCTCAATTGCGGTAATTTGGGAAGCTATAAGAGTTGTAAGTATGCAGTGAAAAGCATGATTTGAACCTTTGGGTTTCCTTCCATACCTATAGTGACATCTATGAGCAGTTTAACTAATCAAAATAGTTTTTTAGTTTTGATCTGTAACGTTATTACGACTAATGCACATATACAAGAGATACTTCGTAAATTAAATTTTATACAATACAATTTAGTAAACCGTGGTTTTAAACAAAAATTTGAAAGAGCTTCATATTATCTATTAAAATAATTAAAATCGGACACAGAGCGACAACTAGTAGTAGTTAGTCAAACTCGCCGTCTTACGCATGGACAAGGGGCAGATTTCTACAATCATTTACTCGACTCGAGCGACATCTAGCGATGAAAATAACAACTTGTTTTAAAGAAGACTTCCATCTTTTGATATCTTCTTTTAAAAGACAAGTTTCAGAGGAAAATCAACATGATTAATTTTAATAGTAAAATTAGAACAGTTTAATTAATGCACATGTATTGAGAAAATGTTGCATACTTTCTCTCGCTAAATTCTAAATTTGTACACACAGCGACATCTACAAACGATAAGAATAATCAAATGGAAAACTATTACCCCAAAAGTTTTCCCTGTTTTCGGGGCCAAGGCGGCATTTAGGAATGAATAACATATATTATTTTAAGAAAATGATAAGTCTAAGATTTAAAACAAAACTGTGAATATTGTTTTGTTATATATTCTTGTATTATATTGAAAGTTTCGGCAATATTCCCTAAATCTGTACACGCAGCGACATCTACAAACTAAAAATCACATTAATGGGAAAACTACGAGCCTCTCGAAGTTTTCCCGAATTTACGACATAGTTTTGCACAAATTTGGCGCAAACTTTTGGAGTTTAACTAAAAAACCGATATATTATTATTCGTTTAAAAATACAATTCAACTGAAAACAAGTTTTATCCGACGCTTCTCCTAAAAACGCGGTTTAATTTTGTAAACGTACACGGTTCCGAATAAAGGCACTAAATTGTTTTATATTATCGCCCGTAATGGAGAGTTTCATTGAAAAACGAGGTGTCTTCATGAATGTTTTTCAATGTTGCCGCCTCCATAAACTTTTAATTGCAAATGGGTGTTTCGCGTCGATATAAAGTTTTATATATGATATTTACGAGTCTGGCATTCGGCGCAGATTCGCGCTATCGCTCTCCTGTTGGTCCGACGAACGCCGAACGCCGAACGCCGTGGCGGCTGGAATAAAACATTCAAATCAGTGACGTAAGCGCGTAGTGATACGATACGCGGCGGAGCACTCAATAAAACGAAAATTCTTGTGGGGCTTTCGGGCAGTCGCAGTTCGCACGCTTCTGCGCCGTGCGGAAAAGCGCGCGCCGTCCTGCGTACGAGCGGGCGCGCCAGCGGGAAAGCTATCGATTTATCGCGCCGCGGGAGCTGCCGACAGCCATCTTACGTAGCGCGCGCGGAGTGTGTCCGCCGCCTCTCGCCGAACGCCGCGCGGTGTCTCGCCCGCCGTGAAGCCACCACCGATCGAGCGCCGTCCGTGCGAGCAGATCAACCACCCGAACGGCAGTGGTCCAAAATGTCTCGTTGTTCTTGAGAGAGTGCTTGCGGAGTTACGTGCCAGTGTCACACGCCACACGCGCTACGCGGCGATCCCCTTTTTTCGGACGACCCACGCACCACACTCAGGAAGCGGAACCCTAGTAGCATGTGAGTACCCGCCGATCACGTCTAATTCGGCAATCGGTGATCGCCGCGAGCGAATTCGGTTGCGGTGCATCCGGACTCGGGCGGTTTGTTTAGCGAGCGCCAACAGTGAGCGGATATTGATTGCAGCATGGCCGACATACATTCTCGCTCTTTTCGTGCGCGTGACGGCGCCTTGGCACCGCGGGGCGAATTCGCGCGCCCGAATTATCGCCGGCGAATATCGAGCCGGCCGCGGACGAAAGAAAGTGCTCTCGGGGTTCTCACCCTTTAGCGCGCACGGTTTTAGAATGCACGCGCGATCGATGAAACGCTTCGCTCGCTAATATTAGTTCCATACCCTAGCGCAACCCGGGATGCTCGGCTTCGGACGAGATATCTTCAGTTAATGTCGCCCTGACTCGGACGCCCGTGAGGAATCTCGGTTGTCCTCGCCCTCGGTAATTATTAAAGCGGGAACGTCGCGGTCATAAATAAGGTGCCGATCCGCTTCCGAGTCGCGAGTTGAGCGCTGCGAGTCGGGCCGAGCGATTCGTGGCACGTCCCGGTGAAAATCCCCCGCATAAAAACTCTCGACTTCATCGAGCGCGATGACATTGTCGCCCCGAGGACCGGGCGTTAAGTAATTAGTTCATAAAAAGTGGAGTCTAATTCAGACGTGGATGTGGTTTGATATTGTCAGCACGATGGCGCCACGAATAGTCAAGCGGGAGGCCGTCGAGGAGCCGACGCCGATTCCAGACGTGCCCGAGATGACGCCAGCTATCCCGGTGGAACGCGCCGAGGCGACGCTGCACAACTTCAATAGAACTGAAATGCGATTACTACATCGACTACACAGCACCACGAAATCCCCCGATTTAGGTAATGACACCTCCCCCACCCCCTGCCGCCATATCTAGTGCGCCCCCGAATGAATGTTCACTTGCCTGCTCCGCAGCTAAAAATGAGACCACAACCGAAACACCAAAGACGAACGCAATGGAGAAGGCGAAGGAGATCACCACGGAGCTGGCCGAGGAGATGGGCATCCCCACGTGGGCGCTCGTCAGCATCATCATCGGCGTGCTGCTGGTGGTCCTCGGCGTCTGCTTCTTCTGCATACGAAGATGCTTCCGGAAGCGGCGCGCCGGCAAGGACGGAAAGAAGGGGATGAAGGGTGTCGACCTTAAGTCGGTACAGTTACTTGGATCATCATACAAAGAAAAGGCAAGATAGCAAGATAGACCCTCGTTGTCTTGTCTTTGTGTGACCAACCCAAACAACTATATTATATATCTTATATTATATATATATGGGAAAACGAACAGACCCTCTGACAGACTCTTCACAACAAATATCACATGCTCTTTCTGTGTCTAGATGTTGTCTGAACGCTTTCGTTATATAGGACGCAAATTAAATCCCCCGAAATTGATTGCACTGATTGCAGGTCCAACCCGATATGGACGAGCTCACCGAGAACGCCGAGGAACCCGAGGAGGAGAAGCCCGAGGTTCAGAAGCTCGGCAAGCTCCAATACAAAGTGAGTATAGGCAACCCAACGAACGGTTGCCTACGTTAAGTTCTCGTTTCGCTTTATTGCAACAACGTTGCAACGTCGCATAATTATACTGTCATTGTACGAGAATGAAAGAAAAACATTTTCCCCTCTCGCAGCTGGAGTACGACTTCAACCAAAACTGTCTGTCCGTGACGGTGATGCAAGCCGAAGACTTGCCGGCCCTTGACATGGGGGGCACATCCGACCCCTACGTCAAGGTGTACCTTCTCCCCGACAAGAAGAAGAAGTTCGAGACGAAGGTCCATCGCAAAACCCTGAGTCCGGTCTTCAACGAGACGTTCGTCTTTAAGGTAAGTCGCGACCGCCGTTCGGCGACGTCGCCGCGCGCATTGCTCAACGCATCTTGTCGCTTCCTCTCCGCAGGGAATTCCGTACGCCGACGCAATGAACAAGACCCTGGTGTTCGCCATCTTCGACTTCGATCGGTTCTCGAAGCACGACCAGATCGGCGAGGTGAAGCTGCCGCTGTGCACCGTGGACCTGGCGCAGACGATCGAGGAGTGGCGCGAGCTCCAGAGCGTGGAGGGCGAAGGGGGGCAGGTGATATCAAAGTTTTTCCACGTGGCCTTTACTATATTATCTATATTATATATATATATTACCGATAGTCCGGTCATTGCTTCAATCGGGGAAACGAGGGCACGAAGCGCCCGCAAATTGGCGATCGCATTTGAGAGTTTCTCGCTCTCGTTTTCAGTTCGTCCTTTCGCGAACGCTAGGACTGATGCGCATAGCGAGCTTAGAGAGGCGAAATCGTTTCGGTCCACACCCAGTTCTGACCAATCCAATTAAGTACTCGACGCTTGCACTGTAAAGATTTTCAGGCACGCAGCAACGTTGTTTCGTTCGATTCGTTTTCGTTTTTAAATTATTTACGTTGTTTTTTATCTATGACCATGCGATATCCGTAGAGCGAGCGTTGCGTTTGGTTTTTGATTTCGTTCGAGATTCGAGATTCCATGCCGTGTGAGATCGACCTCTGCAGCATCTCATGTAACTATGTTTCTTGCAAGATTCGATTCACCTTTTCAATACTTTTACTACCTTTGCGACTTTGCGTTTGTTGCGTAGTAGGAGAGAGACTTTCGATTCGATTTTGCTCTGTTTTCGTTCTTAAATATCTAACTGACCCGTTCGATTGATGAATGAACTAACCGTAGACTTGCGTGCGAAACAAGCGCGCGTTCGATTGCGCCGCGACTTGCGGCATCTCGTCGCCGACGAATTTCTCTGCCCCCGCCGACGGCGCTCCAGGGACGGATGGGATCCGCGCCGACAGAAGCAAACTTGATCGCGACTAATCGCTGTCCGCCAAGCCCACCCCCTCTCACTATCTACGACATTGTTCGACTTGTTGTTAAGCAAACAGTATTGACGTAAATTGTTTTTTCTCTTTTTCCTAAAATTCTATGCTCTGCTTTGGTTTGGCTGTGCTATGGTTGTGCCGGCCGCGCATGCATGACGCTTCCAAACAATCAAATAACTTCACGTAAGTATTAACTTATTTCGACAACGATCACGAGCCATCATGCGGTCGCGTTCTCTCCGATGATCGCGCGCGTCCGAACCTTCCGTTTGGCGATCATCGCCAGTCATCAAGACTATTAAAAATCTCGCCAACATCGAACATTACGAAACGCGACACCTCTTTCACAGTATCGGTGTGTTTTGACTCTCTGACTTTTTAATAGTCTTCTTGCTAACTTTGAGAAACTTTTTCAAACTTGTTCGCTGCTAGCACTGCACCGGCATAAGTGCACGCATTTTCGGATATCTTTGAAAAAGTTGTCTTTGATTTATAACACATGATGTTTCTAGTAAGGAGCAACACAAATCGGCAAGCTGACCGACTAACGTCGTTCCAACGATTCGTGTTGCTTCTTCGTCGCGTTAAATATCAGACGAGAACATTGATCAATCACAAATAACAGATATTCCAGTTGAACAATGAATTACAATAAACACACATACAACAAAGGTAAATCACGCATATTTAACAAGTGACTAATTAATATTTCTATATACGACTTTGATTTTTTGCCAAATAATTCTTTTCGATTCATTACTTGTATTGGCTATATTATTGCAATTTTACACACTTTTATAATATTTGATAGAAGTACACTGTTATTTATTATTATCGATTATCGTCCACGTTCTGAAAATGTCCTCAAAGCCAACCTGAAAGCAAGCGAACGTTTTGAGGGCATTCGAGTAGTTTTTATTTCGTTTCGTTGGTTTTCGACGAAACCTACGTTACTTTCTGGTATGCCCTATGATTTCCTCTTGTTTCCCGATTTCTTATCAACTGTATTTACCGTTCGGTCGAAACAACAAGCAATCCTAGCGAACGAACCTCAACCCAACTCGAGTGTTGAAAGAGGTGTGAAAGAGGCGAGAGTTTGTCGTTTCGACCGAACACCGAATTCTAATCTAATCTCTGCATCTTTCTCTGCATGCCGGTCCTTACAAATTTTGTGCAACTTGGCTGCCGAAGTTTCTCAGTGTTTTTACCAATTGCCAATACTTATCGAGCAAGACGACTCGATACTTTAGCTGCGTAACGTTCGACGTGTTACTCGTAATCTAAAGATCACCGCACACTGCATATTGGCATCTGACAAGTTTCCATAATCTTTGTATATTTGCGATACGATTTACTAACTAGTTTGAGAGCATGCGACTTTGAGACAGCACCATAGTAACTAGACCTAACTCTTTGACTTAATTATTTACTCTCGACGGACATCGGACGCCGAGCGCAGACGTAAAGAGTAAAACGAGCTTTCTTTGTTGGAAAATCGCGAGAGGCGAACGGCTCCTCTTCTTTTCGGAAAACAAATTCGTTCGGATGCCGGAGGCAGGTATACAACTCAATTCGAAATTCGATGCTAATTTTTATCTTAATTCTTATATCGCCTAACTTTCGACTAACGTCTAACGCCGAGAGGAGCGTAAAGTGATTTGCTCTAGGACGTTTTTCGATCACTCTCGACTAGAACCTTAGCTGAGTCTTAAGTTACGTTTGCGTTGTGTTTCTTACGTTTGCGTTACGATTTTCGTACTGTGTTTAGTTTAGTTTTATCGAGCTGGTTTGAGCTGGGTGTTTTTAGCGAGTCGACTCTTGATTAGTGCAAAACGAGCCAAAATAACGTTAAGCGACAGAGAACAATGCCGAATCGCCGGTTCGATATTAGCAAAGCCATTTTGACATGCAACAATCCCTCTTGCCTTGATTAACGAAGCCAATTGCGGTTCGAAATTGTGAGTATGACAAGACAACACGTTTGGCGACATTAATCTCAAGGTAAAACATGTGCTTTTTAGGCGAAAATTACCACCCCGAAACTGCTAATAAGTGTTTGTGTCTCTTTAATACTATATAATCCAACTACCCCCCCCCCCCTTTTATTACGACCACCCCTTTGTATTTTTAACCCTTTAGGTGTTGTTTATATGAACTCCCCACTTGCTCTGTTTCTATCTATCTGTTACGCTGTTTCGTCAAACCCAACGCGATCCAAGCGATCCACATTTCGTGTCGACAAACCCTCCACCCCCCCCGGCGAACCCCGGAAGCAGACACTTCTATTTAGCTTGACCACACTATTCTTTGATTGCGCATGCAACATCATAGGGTCCCGAACTCTGACAAACATTTTTGTTCTGTGATTCTGTGATTGTTTCCCTCCGAGTTTTGTTCTCTTGCGTTCTGACTTTCTGTTTACACGACAATCGTCAAATCCACACAAAGCGAAGGGCGATCAGACGCCCCGGGCGGAGCGCATGGCAAACAGAAAAGATTATTGTGATTAAGCGAACGCGAACGACGACGGCGCCGCGCACATCCGGCTTTAATCGATTGGTGTTACAGGAAAACAAGCTGGGAGACATTTGCTTCTCGTTGCGTTACGTGCCGACCGCTGGCAAGCTGACCGTCGTTATCCTCGAGGCGAAGAACCTGAAGAAGATGGACGTCGGCGGTCTATCCGGTCAGTCCGCGCGGCCCAACGCAGTTGGCGATAATTATGTCGGCGTCGATGCTTTCAGATCCCTACGTGAAGATCGCCCTGCTCCAGAACGGCAAGCGACTCAAGAAGAAGAAGACGAGCATCAAGAAGTGCACGCTGAACCCGTACTACAATGAATCCTTCACCTTCGAAGTACCGTTCGAGCAGATACAGGTGAGAAAGGGAGAATAGTTGCGTAACGTGGACGGCACGGTAAACACCTTCGCCTTCGATTGCAGAAAGTGAACTTGGGCGTCACCGTGGTGGACTACGACAGGATTGGCACGTCGGAGCCGATTGGCAAAGTCATCCTCGGCTACAACGCCAGCGGCACGGAGCTGCGCCACTGGAGCGACATGCTAGCATCGCCGCGTCGTCCGATCGCCCAATGGCACACGCTCAAAGATCCCGAAGACGGCGACAAGAAGGACAAGGATTAAATTGACGACAGTCGCACCCACATAACTGCTTGCTAAACAAATTTCAAGGTATGAGCGATTTCCTTCTACGATTACCTTCCGAACAACCCCCGGGGGCATACGCACCTAATTATTCATCATAATACGCGACAGTTTGTTCAAAACAATTGTTTAAAGATGTATCGTCTATGGTTCAGATTGAATAGTTGTGGTGGCATATATAGTGATGTATGTATGGCTGCCTACGTGGTTTTTATAGCTTATCTCTCGGCAACACTGTAATTAAGTGTAGATCAAGTAGAAAACAATGATAAACCACAGTTCGGGAAAGGGCGCGTAGAAATTAATGATAAAACGTGTTGAAAATTAACGAAATTCGCAGATATTTGAATTAATTAATTAATTACGAGGTTGTGTAATTTCAGATTCGGACGATAACACGCATGATTATAAAACGTTACGACTACGGAGCTGATAAAGAAACAAAACAAAAACGCTACTAGCAAAAACTAATGGTTATTTAATGTATTATGAAAGAAAAACAACCATCGTAGATGTACCACTAGCATATTTTATAAAAGAGGAAAACTACAAACGGAATTCTTTTGAATTTTGCTTTGGACGCATAGCGCGCGCAGTTAACTCATTCCGTTCATTCCGAATACGTAGTTAGGCGAAAATCAACCAAAGAAACCTATTGGATAAGTAATCTCGGCTTCGCTTCGGCCTGTAGTAGTCACCTGTTAGTCAACCGTTTCGATTGCAAACGATGTGCATTTTGGCGATGTGAAACTCAATTCAAAAGAATTTCAAAACGGCATGGGACTATTTCGATAATTCGCGCCGCCATCATCTCGCCCCCCCAGCCACCCCCTACGCACCCGCACACGGTTTACGTTCGAGAGCAAACATTTAGGACGTGTTTATGTACATATTATACATATATAATCTTTTCCTTCCTCTGCAAACGACGAAATCGCTCCGACCCCTTCGACAGCTGCTCGGCGCTCTCGTCCGCGCGCGGGCGAGAGGGCGGAGAGAACATGCGCCGATCGTGAACGTTCATTTTTATACGATACGAATTAACGTTATTTAAAAGTCATATCTTACGCGGAGCGGGCCGGCGAACGTCGGATCGATCGATTGGGACAAGTGTTAGGCGAGTAGATCATAAATGACAATAGTTATGTAGCTCATAGGGACTTGTTAGGCGAGGACCTCGTTCCGGCGGTTTTGAATTGCGTTAAAATTGAGAAAGAATTTATTCGACGTTTTTTAGGCGGTCCGTTTGTAGATACAAATCGCATAGGTTTCGATTTAGAGAGAACTAAATGAATACTTTGTTACGA
>JARRAA010007360.1:0-131954 GCA_030557295.1 Ecitodaemon sp. MM-2014
CTTTCCGAATTTCGAATTCGGCTATGCAATAAAGCAATAAACGCCGCAAAAAGAGCATCCGACCCTCAATAAACAAACCCAGGTACTCTACCCATTTTCGATCTATCGACCGGGTCCCAAATTTACGGACTAATGGCTGATTGGCCGAGATCTTTGTCCAATATCAGTGACTCCGGAGCACTTAGTCGCGCGTCTAGACTTTTCGTCTAACGTAAGCTGACTACTCGTAGTTCGTCCCGCTCGCCAGCATCGGCATCGACAATTTGTGCGGATCGCGGCGCGGCGGCTGCGAGGAGCGCGCGCGTGTGATTTCATCTTACCTGCACACATGTGTAGGATTAGGATTTGCGGGGGAGCCCCCGCGTGCGCCCGTGCGCCGTTTTCGAATCCGTGGCGCTCGACGCAAACGACGATTTTAAACAGTTCACACGGACGCGTCGCACGCCGCGGTACTGATCTCTATCAACCAGAAGGAAAAGAAACTTAAAAGAACAAACGAACTACTGAAACGAGATTGAACTACTCTATAAAACTCCGATAATCAAATTCGTCCAAACCCAAAAAAAGAAACTCAAATTAAACGAAAATTTGGACAATATGTGAACCGAAATAGTTAAGATAAAATTTACACGTTTTTCAAGAGATAATTGGCACCCACTTCCAAAACGGTAAGAACAACACAATTTTTTCAATCTCTTGATTTATTTGACCTTTTAATTGCATTGTTTAACGCTGTGTTGAAATTGTTAATTGCTTAATGATTAAATTGCATTGCATATCCGGTTTGCGCGCAATGCGAGCTGATGTAATTGTTGGCGTTGATAAAAATTAAGTCGGGCGCCCCAGGTTGTTATTCTCGCGACTATTGCGTGCAAATTGAACGCTCACGACGCGCGAAGATGGAAATTACGCGATCGGCGCCGTTTCGTTTGTTCCAATCCGCCTCTCGGGCGTCGCGTCGCGACGTGTTTACGTGGAAATTAATTATTCATTTGCCGCGCGAGCGTACACGTCGTTATTTATCGGTTTCCTGTCAAATCTCCGTCTCATTCATATTCATTTTAATATGACATAATTTGTTTAGGCGCGAATGAATGTTCTGCTGTAAAGTGGCGGACCTTAACATCTTTCGCTTCGACATTTCGTCTTCATCAAAAATGATGATTATGAACCGCGTCGTTCATTCCCATACATCTCGCCAGGTGTAGCGAACGCGTTCCATCTTCAATGTAAAGTTTTCCACTTGTGCAGAGCATGGAGATAAACGCATAAACAGCTCGATTGTCTGCGCGACAATACGCAGCCGTCGCTATTGATTCCGTCCGTGGCGAGCGATCAACTGGAGCGATGCAGATCGAGATCGCGCCCGATTATGATAATGCGCATGAAAGATGTGATTTTTATGCAAATCCGCGCGCGCCGTCCGGCTACACAATTAGTCGTAATGATTGTCGTAATTTATCGGCCGAGCGAAAACGCGCGCGCCGAGTGATTTACGATTGCGCAAAATGAGCGACGGCCGCGCGGCGTCTTGAGTGGATGTGGCAGTAATGCGTCGTGTGGGCTTTTCGATTTTCTTTCGGGCGCGCTACAAAAGTGCGCGTTTCGCGAGTATTTGTTTTTCCATACGCAACGCAGATGTTATTAGTCTCGCGCCGGATATGGCGTTTTAATAGACGCACGACATACATAACGCGACGTGTAGACACAATCGCACAGCCCAAGCACACTGGGCGCAATGCGCATTGTCTTGAATCGTGCAAATTCCACCACAAAATTACCGCCGAACCATTTTCCCCATAACCCCGATCGATTGCTATAAAGCACAAGCAAACTGAACATTAAGAAAACCTGTACTTAATGTTCAGTTAAACTATTAATGTGTTAGGGTTATAATTGATAATTTAATTGTCTTGATACTCTTTGTATCTTTGAGTCGTGTGTAAAACTTAAAGGTTTCAATTTCGCCGCATGCGCTATTAAAATTCGCATTTAATGCTGGCCGCTTGTCTCTGGTGGGTGCGAATTGCGACGGCGAAACGAAAGTATTTGCAAATTCGTTTCGCCAATCGCCTTGCCAAAAGGGCACTCGCCCCCGGTCACGCGGACGTCGTCTTGTTTCATGTTCATTCATAAAACGGCCATAAAACCATTTAAATTCATGCGAATCTCTTCAGCGACACCGAGAATCTTATTTGTTTCCAGAAAATTGAACATAGCTAAAAGTTGCTTCTTGTTCAAAACAGCACCATCTAGTAATGACTTATAACAAAACATCACGCCACATCACGCCACTTACTTACTAGCAAGCATTAATTAATTTTTCAGTTTTGAATGTATCGAGTTAAAATTTTTGCTGTGCCTCGGTGTTCATTCACTTGCTTTCGGTCGCCGGTGGATTTCGATTGCCTTTTTGAGCCTCGCGCCGCCTACAAGCTCACCTTTCACAATGCGCGCGACATTAAGCGCTCCGGACAGACGCGACTTCTTGTGCGTCGCCAGGAAAACTCGAAGACTTTTCGAGCGACATCAGGGACGTACTTGCGCTGCCCAAATATAGCGGATCGCGGCCAATCATCATCGCGAAACATCGCAACCTCCGTGTACAATCTTCATCTTCTATCGTCGATCTCGATCTGGGATCTTAAAATTCAAATCGAAGCGAGAATATTAATTCGCGATTTGCATATCTAATTAAGCGTCAGCGCGCATAAGAGTGATAAACTGGAACAAACAAACGATCAACGCGAATTATTCATGTCGTTCTTGTCGGAACCGTTTCGTTTTTGTCCCGCTCACCGAAATTCCCACACGAATTTGGCGTTCGCGGTTCTCGAGAAGATCCATGCCTGCGCTGGAGAATTGCTGCTCGGTTGACAACAGGTTGAGTGCATCGGCGAGGCCGCCCCACGCACCGGAGGCTCTCCTACACCCGAAGAGCGACCGGTGGGCGGCGCGCCGCCGCGGCATCGCGCCCGTCGCAGTCCGTTCATTCATCGCATGTAATTTCCTTTGCGGCGTAGTATTTCATTCATGCGCTTACTACTCGCATACTACGCGACGTCGTAAAACCGCTCAGATAGCCATAAACGGCGTGAATTACGCCGGACGATCATAAAATCCGAGGAGAGGCGGTGGTACTGTTAGAAATCTTCAGAAAAGTTGTCACAAATCATCGCTGAATACGAATGAAAGAAACGAGCAGGAAATTTGTTTTTTTCGACGCGCATCGAATTTAAATTTTTCGTATTTCAACACTTTGAATGGAAATTATTTTACTAAATGTTTTGAGTTTTAATGATTATTACACAGGAAATAACATGCCGTTTTATCGTCCACATGTTTCGTTTTTCTACAATAAATAGATTTGAGAAATGTACAATGAAAGCTCATTTTCACCACTACAAACCTATTTTCTTCATTTGTTAATATTGCAACCTTCAACGATGTAAAATACCTCCAAAATTGACTCCTCAACTATCGACCAATTGGTTGAATGATGGAAGAAGATCGCATTGTTTATTACTCAATTATTACTTACTCAATTATTACTTATTTATTGTAGAAATGCGAAAATGTAGACTCACTACTTATACTCAATCCAATATATTGGAATATCTATGGACATCTGGTACCAAAAATTCAAATTAAATCCATTATTAATTTACTTTTAATATTATTCTGTAATTGTTTCAGAAATGGTTTCTCCGCTATATTCATTCTTCCTCCTCCTCCTGATGGAACTCGTCGCCCTGCACCAAACCGAGGCCCGGTCAGATTCCATCCTGGACATCATAAACACCAAGGAAGTCGAAAAAATCATCGCCGAGCGTCACCACGCTTCAAAAGCAGCCGAAAAACACTTCCTCTTAGAAAACGAGCTCGAGAACTCCTACACGCCCAACGAGTACGACATCGAGTACGAACACGAACGCGTCAATCTACTCGACAACGACGCCGTCTTAAACAAACCTCGCGAGATCTACGACCCACCGTCTGTAAACAAATCGCCGCGCATCGAAGTGGACTTGCTCTATCGGCGCCAAAACCTTTCCGAGCCGTACAAGACCATCGATCTGATCTCCGACCTCCGCGGCTATCACGGAAGCAAGATCTTAAAGTCGTCCAAAAACGCGCTGATGGTTACGAAACTCGAGTACCTTCAGCGAGACTGGTGCAAGACCGAGCCTCTGATTCAGAAGATCAAGGAGCAGGGGTGCCTGACGCGCACGATCATTAACAAGTTCTGCTACGGGCAGTGCAATTCGTTTTACATTCCGAAGAATCCGCGCAAGTTCAAGAAGCGGAGGAGGTTTCACGACGAGAGCGAGGACGAGGACGTCAACGGGCCGGCATTCAAAAGTTGCGCGTTCTGCAAGCCTAAGAAGTACACGTGGATCACTGTGACCCTCAACTGTCCGAACTCGACGCCTCAGTTCAGGAAGAAGAGGATACAGAGGATCAAGCAGTGTAGGTGTCTTGCAACCGATTTGAACTAATCCAGGGAGATGTAAGAAGAGAAGGAAGCAGAAAGCAATGAGCAATGAACAAGAAGAGAACTAAAGGAACGCAATGGGAATGAATATTTTTGGAATGGCATATTTGTTGGACGATGTGAAAACGGAAACGATTGTTATTGGAATGTGAAAAGTATTAATTTATTAAATTAGTGATTAGTGTTATACAGGACGTTGCATTTTAGGAACACCTGAAGATATTGTATCATAGTGTAATCATCAAAATGTGACATTTTGTTGCCAGAAATTCAAATCTTTACTTCTGGAAAATGAAACACGATACAATTATGTTAAAAGCTGTGCGAAACTTATGAAATATTCTGTGAGTTTACAATTAATTCATTTCTAAGTACGCACCTGTAAACAGCGCAAACGATTGTATTTTGATGATTAAACTATGCAAGCATTTGTTACGCTAAGATTAAGCCATACAAAAGTGATTAATTAGTTAGTAAGCTTTACAATAGGTACTGTATTGAAGTAATATTATTCTAAAGAAAATCCCAGTAATAAAATCTTGAAACGTGAATAATTTCATTGTATTATCCTGCGTATGTTAATTTTTTTCTAAACATTAGCGAACGCCACCTCCACCGTCTATTATTCTAGAATCGAGCGCACGTTATTTGGAGAACAATAAAAACGCAATCACTTTAATCAAAACTAATTCGTCAAGCGTCCGACGCGCGTCAATAAAAGCGGCGTACCCACATGCGCGCGAACCAAAAACGCTAATTTAATTATTATCGGCCCGCGTGGCGATAGTTTATTTTATTGTTTATTGCTTTATTACCAATAAAGTCGGCGCGCTTTTTGGCCGCGCGACCCGCGCGCCCGGCAGTCTGGATTAGTCAATTACGTAATTGCGCCGAATTCGCGACGCCCAAAACTGAAAAGCCGGCGAATTTTTATTTGAGTTCGGAGGTTTTATTATTGCGCGCTAAACGTGTTTAACCAAATTCCAGTAAGTATTCGACTAAATTGCGTTGTTTCAAGTTTATACACTTTTTGTTGCCTCATTTGCGTGGGTCGCAGACGCTAATTTGCTTTTGTTAAAACTTTGTTACATTACTTGAAGTTATTACAATTATAGGTGGATATATGAATTGAGAGTTAATTTATAGTGAAGTTTTACTTGGCAGTTCTTATCTGTTATTAAAAATAAATATATAACTAATCTTCTTATGTAAAATACATGTAATCTAAGTTTAATTGCGTGCCGCTCAAGTGTGCTAATTAATCTGATGAAAACGTAAGATAATCTCGCCCATCGCGCGTCCCACACGCACGACAAGTATGGCGACTCAGAGAAACGCTCGAAAGACACGAACGGATTTGCGTCGACGATACGTTACCAGCTTTTTCCCAATCACCAGAAGATTTATTCGATAAGGAAACAGCGGAATATAAAATATATATCGCTATCCAGCGTATAAAAACACGCACGCCGGAAAACCGAGAATTTTCCTGCACTTCTCCCACTTCATTCTACATCTATGCATCACAACTGGAATGTGCAAATTCTCGACAAATTCCGAATATATTTTTCGACATTATTTATATTTTATGCCCCAGTGGAGAAGAACGCAGTTACTAAACTTGATAGGTTTTTTATTGACGATTTATGTGAGAATTGCAAAGTTATATTCAAGTTTTTGGAGTTACTCATCTCGAGGCGATGGAAACTGTTGCCAAGAAGGTGTCAGCTCATCTTTATGACATGCACGATGAGGAAAATGAAGCACAATAATAAATATATTTTGCGCGCGTGCGAGGGTTTATATGTAAATCTAAATTTCCATATGTAAAACATTCGAGCGCCGAAGGGAATGGGCACGTACGAGGGCGAGGACAATGGCGAGGATGTTTTTCTGGGAATGCGCCGAAAACATGCGAAAACGGCGGAAAACGCCTGATAAATGAGTTGAGCGCCTTGAACTCGACTGAAAAGCGGCGTGAATTATTTCTGTGTTTGTTGTCTATTTGAAGGGTTATGAGAGTGAATTATTCATTGTTTTTATTTACATGAAGATTTGAATATTTTTAAGGGTGTAAAGTAATCGGGCATCCTTTCGGCTGAAGTGGGTAATAATAAACAAGAAACGGAATTCTTCCGCACCCGCACAAATTGAGTCATTCTGAAATCATCGTGAATTTGTTGAGGTGCCAAAATTTTCCAAAATATCATTTACGATATGGATGGATGTCATACATAGTAGTTTTCAAAGTTGTTGCAAAGTGAACGAATTTAAAGGAGAAATAGGGGCGGTGTTGGGATTTTATCTATCAATAATATTTTACCGGGAAATCGCAATCAAAGTTCGATTTTAAAATTTATCACATTTGCCATTAAATACGCATCGATTTATTATGTGGGTAACACATCACAGCTCGAAGAGATCTGCATGAAATTAGCTAAATAAATACTAAAAAAAATATTAGCGTTTATCGTTTTAGAAAGCATAGCTGGACCAGGAACAAAACAGACCAGCTGGAGACAAACCTGGATGGGAACCTAACTAGTGCGACCGCTGAGCCACTGGATAAGTGATTTACCTTTAACACAATTTACTAGTAAAGTATCGGATCACAGGTACCAATTTTATTTGGATCGATATTCAACTCAAATCGTTAATATCGTCACTACCTATCTTGAGACCATCGATGGCTTCTAAAAAGTTGTGTTTTTTCCAACGCCAACATGAACACCTGTCGTTCTTTTTATTCGAATTCTTGGCAATGCTAAATTATCATAGTACAACTGCCTTTATAGACAAAATGGGACTTTAAAACTCAAAGGTAAAACATTCCTCTTAGGTCGCTCCTAATTGCAATTGTATTTATGTTACCGTTGGCTTGAATAATAAGTAGTGAGCGCATTATCGTCCACATTTTCCTTATTCTACAATAAATAGAGATGAAACATGCAATATATCATTCGAAAGCTTATTTTCTTCTCTACAACCCCGCTGTCTTCATTTGTTATCATTTAAAATCACCAACAATCAAAAGGCCCTCCAAAATTGGCTGTTCAACTTTTTCGAATCTAGGCCAGCCGATTTCTGACAAAGGAGCATCGATAAACTGGTCGAACGCCGGCATGAGATCCTTAGCAATAGTGGAGAATATATAATTATTTAAATTGTTGTTTACATAGAGTATGTATAGCGAATAGATTATATTATACATTAAGCAACTATATAAACATCAGGGGAGAAATTAGAAGAGATACAAAATTAAAGTTGTACAAAGCAATATATAGACCGGCATTAATCTATGGGAGCGAAACGAGGGTACTTAATGACAAACTGAAGAGCAGAGGTACCTAAGAAGAATAGATGGGGCCACTCTAAGGGATAGATTAAGAAGTACGGATATAAAAGATGCACTCCAAGTCAAAAGCATAGAAGAAATGATAGAAGAGAGACAGCTATCATGGTGGGGACATGTGCAAAGAGTGGACAGAAATTCCCAAACGAAAAGAGTTTGGGATTCAAAGATGCAAGGCCAACGGAGGAGAGGAAGGCCAAAGGAAACATGGGAGGAAGGAATGGAGACAACGCTGAAGATAAAAGGAATACCAGTACAAGAAGCAAAAGCAACCCGACACCCTAAAAGGGTATATATTTACATATATATATATATATATATATATATATATAATTAAATTGTTGTAATATTAGGTAAGGAACAGTCGAATTATAAAACAAGAAAGAAAAGTTCACTACCTATTACTAGATCCAATATAATCCATTTTCTTTCTAAATACTCTCATCTCGATTTAGAATGACGAAAAATGTAGACGATGATACAACAATTTATTCCACTGCATTTGCTCATCTCTATTTATTGTAGACATACGAGAAATGTGGGCGATAAAACGCTCACCACTTGCTACTCAATCCAATATAAATGATAACCAAGAACTTCCTAAGGCACAAATAATTGGAACTTTGCAAATAAATATCCCATTATTTCAGTGCTAATAGCATGAGCAATTAAATATTAATATGATTTAATAATTTGTTGTAAATTTTTATGTTTTGGACTAACATCGATGATTTTCTGAGCGATAGCACAAACATGGAACATCGATGAGGCTAACGCCAACACACCACGCCAACTAAACTCAATAATGAACATGTCACTGCTGTTTTAACTAACATAAATCAATAAAATTGCCGTACATTTAGATTATTATTTATTATTATACGTAAACACATGAATATAATATTTCTAAAAGCATCAGATATATGTCCCACCAGGACTCGCACGCTCGTCGACATCTTCTCCATCGCAAACTTTCTACTTTCGTCGTTGCGCGCACGTTTTATCAGTGCTTCGGTGCGCAACTCACATCCTTCCCGCGGTAATCAAGTAAATCTACTAATATACGCCGACTCGTATTATTATTAGTCATGAATTAAACATACATCATAATATTTCACACGAGCACTTCGCATCGAGTATGCGAATACGATAATATTATTGAATTACAGATCGTTTAAGTGATTTGCCATATTTGTATTCATGACTAGTTAATAGATTAATAGATCAATAAGGTCATCATATTTCTTTGTCTGTTGGGGTTTGAGAGCTGCATCGACGTGGACGCGGCGTTGAAGTGGTTAACCATTTCAACAATTTAAATTTTTTGAAGCTTTAAACTTTGATATTTTCCTTTTTGTCGTTAGTTACACTCGTATCGTTAAGCTATTTGTTACTATCGAATAAGTTACGTGTACGTGTGTGACTACGTGTAATCATAATCACCAATAATACGTGTGTAATTACTTCGAATTAATCTAAACACTCATTCACGCTTAATCAATCTTAAGTTAAGTGTGGGTATCGTAACATCGAGATCGTTCGCAAAAATATAGTTGCGACGTTGCGCGAACGTCAAACACATGTCAGACAGTGATGACATTTTTTGTTTGTATTAAAGTAGCGTCAATCAATCACCTTCCTAGTTTAGTAATAACTCAAACGGTGTGTCTGCAGTAACGCACTAATTTAATCCGTCAGTTTCCTTAAACTGTTTCAATCGCTTCAGGTTAAGTCATACATTTGAAATCACACAAAAACCTAATCAACTTTAATCTTCAATTCAGGTAATGACTTTCCAATCGAGAAACGCGAACAAAACTCTTTTATAAAACTTCAAATGAACAGAACTTCACAATTAATACTGGAAATTTTAAGCGTTGTTTCCAGTAATAATTTTTATTGTTTCGCCCATTTGACGTTCATCTTAAGTTGGACTCGAGTTTGAATCGGATAGTCTTTAGGGCCTTGATTACATGAAGTGAAAACTGCTGTTCTTAGTAATTGCATTAGTATCGATAAAAATTATAATCAAATTCTACAATATTTCAACAACTTTATACTGAGAATGTAAAGTTATTGAAATATTTCGGAAATTTCTCATCTAAATTAATTATGATATGTTATTCAGACCGTTGTCAACACCCTGAAACATCAAAATCGTAGTTATTAGTTTGTCGAATAACAAATTCTAATGTTTCAGAGGGGTCTCGTCACCATCTTACAATTTAAGTCAATTTTCTTTGGTTTGCCGCCCTCAGGTGTTATGAGGACAATAAAAGTATGGGGTAATCTCTTGTGTGCATTGTAGATGTTCTTACATTTGGTTTATTGACCGCACTAATTAATAATTAACGACCAACAGTCGTAATCAATAATTAGTCGAGTTCGAATGTCAATCCTTGCTTAGATTTGCTGTGTTCGTGTGATGATTACATATCGATCACAATTTTGATCTTATCGATTTGTCTTAAATTTACAAACATTAAACAGCGAATATTTTGATTCGACAATCAGATTAAGTAATCAAGAGGGACCTAAAAAGCAGGTGCACCATTTACAGCACTAAACTGGGACTTAACATGCAGTTTGGGGCGATATCTTATTGAACAATTCGGGCAAATTTACTACACTTTGCATTCACACCGTTTGCCCAAAAGTCTCACTATTTGAATATTTTACGACTTGTTCCTCAATAAGTCACCGCCTCCAACACTTGATATATATTTTAACATCTTATCAATGATTCATAACGTGAATATATCTTTGATCAGCCAATACAGTAGACATAGAAGTTTTGTTTAAATTTAAGTAATTACTAGCTAAGAATTTAAACCGTTGCGCAAATCCGTGTTCATGGCTAAGGGTCAATTTCCGGAAATTCAATTTTAGCTCTTGCACCTCCTTTAATGCGTTGTTGTTATCATTAGACTATCGATAAAGTTGTTGCTCTTTTGATTTCGCTTTCGCTTAGACTTTGTTTATCCTTAAAGTTAACGTTTATGTTTCTTTCTCTCTCCTATCGACAATAACGGCTTCATCTATTTGCATTATAAAAATATTAGCGATTATTGTCAACAAGAATAAGATTAATTTCCTCGGGTGTTTCGCCGGTCAATTTCGTCAGAGTTAGAATTGTATAATGTCGCAACTCAAGCTGGAAACTAAACAGATGATTGCATATTGTTCTGGTTTCGGATGTTTATTTTCTTTGTGGTTTTGGGTGAAAATATTAGGTAATCAATTGAAAACAAATTTCTTCCTGTTTTGTTTAGTAGAATTCCTTCGCGTTGAAGCCTTTCTTTGCCGCAACCGGCAAGCGCTCGCCGACCAAAAACGGATTGATCTTGATGCTCTATAAACACAATTCATTACATTGTGATCTTGTAAAATGTGTTAGGGTAAATCAGAATAGTTTTCAGGTAGACACCACAGACACTACTTGTTTTTATTGGGTTGAGTAACAAGTGGTTTGTGTTTTAACATCCACATTTTTCGTTTTTCTACTATAAATGGAGATGAGAGTTGTAAAAATGGTCCCTCAACATCTTCGGACCGTCAACGGTGAAAAGGCCCTCCAACATTGGCTGCTCAAGTTCTTAGAATATAGGTCAACCGATTTCTGACAAAGGGACATCAACACACTGATCGAACGGTGGCAGGAGATCGTTAGCAAGGGTGGAGAATGCATAATTGATTAAATTGATTAAATTGTTCCTATATTTAACGAAGAACAGTCAAATTTTTAATTAAATTACGCTCATTACTCAACCAAAATCATTTCCTTCCTGAATTTTCTCATCTCATAATGTGGATGATAATACAACAATTTGCTCCACTGGATTTTTTCATCTCTGTGGGCAAAAATGTGGGCGATAAAACGCTCGCCACTTATTACTCAACCCAATACATAAAATTTGTAGCCTGGTCATAAAAAATATGAATTTTATATGAAATATTATCAAGCAAGTATCCCAACCGAGAAACCTAGGAAAAACACATCTCAGCAAAAACTGCAAGGTTTAAAATTAAATAAAAATTATAATTGAAAAAGTAATAACCAGTGCATTATTGACCGTTAATAAATTGAAATAATGAATTTATTTCTGAGTTATAAGGCTCTGACAAAAAGTGTAGCAACTATACTGATTTTACCCTATTACGTGAATTATTAAGAGTACGAACCTGCTTGTCATTGTTAAACTTCTTGGCGACCAAGTTCTTGTGTTGAATGCCGGATGTATCCTACAAATGTAAACAAATTAGTTTTCAATGATATTGATCGACTCGATAATTTAGATATCAGTGCAATCGTAAACGACGTTCGGGATAAGAGCAAGAGAAGAATGATTAATAACCTGGAGCGCCTGCTGGAAAAACCGATTAAACTCCAAGTCGTTGAGCGGCGAGTCCATGTTCCCACCGGACAGTTGAAGGTTCATCGGGTTAGGACAATCGAACATGTGCTCCGTGTCGCACATGCAATCCTGCTCGGCCTGGTAGCGACGGCTGAATGCCGCCGTATTTTTGAATTCTTCCAAGCATCCATGTTCAGCTAAAAAAGTTAACATGAGCATAGACATTGTACAACATTTATGTTTTCATGCGAATTTTGTGATAATCAAGGTTAACATGCTCGTGACCTGTACCTGTATATCCAATCGGGCAAGGATTTGGCGGATTGCAATAAGCCGGTAACGCTGCGTCGCTCTTAACCTCTTGGTGGTTCTTCATCATTCCCTCCGGTTGCAAGCGTTGATTGCCTTCGCCGGCTCCTCCCGACATGTACTGACTGCCCCAGAGCGAGCTGTGCTGCAAGTACTCGCTGTCGCGAAGACTGGGATGCAGCTGGCTCTCGCCCAAGGAGTCGTAGTCTAACGGATAGAGTTGTTCTTCTTCGAGGTCCTTGTTCAGCGAGCGAGCACCGAGTGGGAGGCGAGCGTCGGGCAGGTCGAAATAGGACGAGTCTAAATCCTTAGACATGCGGTTTACCACGTCTCGGAGCAAATCCGGAAAGTAATGGTCCTAGAATTACAAATGCATTTGTTACAAATTACATTTGTTGACATTCGTAACCTTCAACAACGAGGAAGACCTCCAAAATTGGCTCTTCAACTTTTTGGAGTCGAGACCAGCAAATTTCTAGTAAAGGGACATCGACAAAACAAAGTGGTTGTTATATTTGATGTTGAACAATCGATTTTTTAATATAGAAATGTTCATTACTCATTTCTCTACCCAAAATAATCAATTTTCTTCCGGAATTTTCTCATCTTTATTTAGATTTAAGAAAAATCTCGACGATTATAGAAACATTTGCTCCACTGTACAAATGTAGATGATACGCTCATTACTTATTACTCACGATTACAATCGTTTGAAGAGTCGTTTGCTTTAAAAATTAAATTTGCTGTATGGCAACGCAAATATTGCCCTTATAGCTCAAAAACAGCTTTATTGCGCAGCTTCATCGCTGGATAGAGAACCTGTCCCGGAAATTATTTTATTGTGTCCACGTCGCTAACAACTTCCCTTAATAAGCTTGTGACCCTTGACATTTTCGGTCCGCCGGGCATCCAGCTTTCAGGTGAGGATGTAATGATCGCATCCCGCCCGAGTCCACCGGGTTGCATCTGACATTTGCTTTTCCGCGTAATCTCCGTGCGCGACGCAATAAAACGTCGTTCAATCTTTGCACAATGGCATTCTAGCGCGCATTTCGCCCGTCGCCCCCATTCCCATTGCATTTAATTGCGCATGTTCAAATTAATGTGTTCTCGTCTTATTATTAACATTATGCAAACGCGTGCCCACAAAGCGAAGTGGACATGCGCGCAAAACAAACATTCGTCGGCTCGCGACTAATTAACTAATTATCGCGATCAATCAAGCATGCCAGAATGCGCGGTTAACATCGGCGACGGCGCGCAGAAAATGTCCGACGATGTTACAAGGCACGAGTGCACGTCCCACGTCACGTCATCGACTCCGTTGACGCCATATTGTGTAAATGTTTACTGTTCATCACATGCACTGCGCGTTGTATCAATTTATTTATTCTGCGAACTTTCTAGGACGTATTAAAAGGAAACGAAAACGTTTCCATTAATTCCTTTAAGTTTGGTTATGTTTTTGACAGTTTTATAAACATAACCTCTCTAAAAAGATGGTGTAGAATACTTACATAATTTTCATTACGTAATATTTTGCCTAAATAATAAACGAAGCGCAAGGAATTTGATATCTTATGAACTTTCCACGACACATAGGTTTTCATTCACCCTTTCAAGTTTGGTTATGTTTTTTGACAGTCTGGTAAACATAACCTTTCTAAAAATGGGATGTAGAACGTGTAAATTATATGTAATGAATTATTAATTAATTAAAAGAAACAAAAAGGATTCCATCCCTGCTTCCAAATTTGGTTGTTTTTTACTGCTAATTGTAAGAATATGGTTTAGGATGTATTGAATAATATGATAACGATAATTGCACGATATCAACCGCAATAGCCTAAATAATAAATGAAATACGAGGACATCGAAGTAATCTGCTTTAATTTGAGTAAATCCATTATATTAATAATTAATGCCCGACTGAAATGCGTAATTAACGCGGCAGATCGTTGCACAAAGCTGCTCGGTCATGAAATCCCACTACCGACACGGATTCCGACCGAAACAACGTTTTAATTAATTAAACAACACCTAAATGGGAGCGTGCGTACGCAGTTTGTTTCGGGCATGGCGCAATTTAATTTTCCTCTGTCACTTTTGTTGTCCCGCTCGTGTTTACCGTGCGCATTCGCGGTGGCGGCGTTCGCCGAAAGCGGAAGCGAGCAACAGGCAGGAAGCTTAAGTGCGCGCAAATCTCGCGAATCGCTCGGAGGAATATTTAATATTGCGTATTAAAACAGGCGTTGCGGCGCCCACGCCCCGGCGCGAGACAATGATGACGTTGATGGTGACGATGCCGCCGGCGGATGCGCGGCATTTGGAGCGACTCCGCGGCGGCTATTCCGGGCAACGGGGACGTTCGTAGGTGTTAGGAGCGACGGAAAACAGGCGCTGCTCTTCTCGGTATAGCGATGCGAGTAAAACGATTGGGGTGATGCGAAAATATGTCGAACACGAATTTGCCGACAATTTTTGATATGAGCGGGGGCGTAAAAATATGAAATGTTAATGCAATCTATAAACAGAATAAATGTGCAGAATGCACGCATTTAGGGATTTTATGGGCGTATTTATTTTTATATGAAGTATTTTAGTTTGCAAGTAATAAAAGGATGAAATGTTTGCCCATTTTAGGATTAAATTTTGGAAAAAATCTATGTCTTATGTTTTTATTCAGGTATTTTCGATTTTTTTAAATATTTTATTATAATCCAACATAATTCTAAAAAAGAACAAAGAGAGAAAGATAGAAGAAGAGAAGGAGAGAAGGAGAGAAGGAGAGAAGGAGAGAAGGAGAGAAGGAGAGAAGGAGAGAAGGAGAGAAGGAGAGAAGGAGAGAAGGAGAGAAGGAGAGAAGGAGAGAAGGAGAGAAGGAGAAGACAGAAAACGAATGAAAAAAGGGATTGTGGGATATGACGAGGAATAACAAAAGTTAAAAGGAAAAATAAAAAAAAACAGAATAAACGAACAGAATTAATGAAAAAATAATAAAACGATCAGAAGGTATAATAACATCTTCTTATTTATACATCTACATCGTAGAGGTTTTATTGGGCGATTCTACAACAAAATCTCGTTAGGCCGGCACGTTTTACGCCGGATTACTGATTTTACCCGATTAAAAGCCTACTACTTGCCCGCGGGAAGCCAAAAAAGTTCATACGAATTTTGCGAGGGCTTTACAAATACGTGCTCGCGAGCCACATAGGTCCCATGGGTCAGTCTCAGGTTTGGGTCAACCTATGTAAACTTTAATAGCCAATTGACTGAAATTTCGCTCTTCTGTCCGTCGTTTTTGCCGAGCCCCGTTCGACACAGCATCCTTCCCTACCACCGACCGTATAAATTTACGGACTTTGAAAGCGCGACGCATGCCAATCGAATTTTAAGCAAATCCGTACCGCCATAATATAAATTCTTACCTTCTCAACCGGGAGGTACCCATACACACCAAACAGCATCCCGACGAACAGAATTAAAGTCTTCATCGTGTCCTGGTATAGACCTGCCACACGAAAAACAACTAATTACTAACGCCCGCCCACATCCATTATAACATAATATAACACAACGCGGGGAAATATCATTTCCACGAAAAGAGAAATATAAATAACTTCCATCCTCGTAACTCATATTTGACGTGGCTAAATATTTGCCAATCAAAAACATCTATTTTGACTGGACTAAAACTTTTTATTTGCACGTTGACGCGTATTTACTTTGCGACGAAATAAATTTTTGAGTGACTTTAATTAAAAATACTCTGTAGCAGCGTTTAAATGGCCAATTAATTTCTATTTTTGGCTTCAATTGCCTTTAATTCCGTTGTTTTACAATGTGAAATCGTAAAATTAGAAAATACGGCACGGATATTTCTAACCAACAATTGTTTAGTTAAAGCAATATGTAGTTCTACGTATGTGCAAATATGTATAGTTGGAAAACATATGTATTGGTGTGAATGCGGACGTAATCCTGACTTCATGAATGAACCGCGAACCACCTGTTATAAATCGATGAGCCTCGGCGGTTCACTTTGCACACAACAACGCAACCCATTATAATGCAGGATCCACCCAAGCAACTGTTTAGAAACATTATTGCGTTTAAAGATATTTATAGAAGCAGCTGATTTGCAGCTCGACCGCTCGACCGCTCCACGTTCGTCGGGATTTCCACAGGACGTTCACCAATGTTCACTACGCGTTTTAACATTTATGCGAAGAAATTGCTTTCATTGACGTGCGGCTGAATGTAAATGATCATGGCGTTTAGATCGGGAGTGGCGGTAACGTGTTTCTGAGCGTTTTGACGTTTTTTTGGTGGAAAATGTTTAAATGTTTACGTAGTCGGTACTTACCCTTTCGGGTCGCCTCACACGAGTACGCGACGCTTCGGGGCCAGCGCCGCGAATCAATCGGAGGCGATTGCGCATCCGCGGCGGCGGCGATGGTGGCGGCGAGAACGTCATCTGGCGACGCGGCGAATGCAAAGTTGTGACGGTGGAGGCGCCGGGCGGCGGGTGCCGCAGCACGGCGATCAATACTTGTCTGATGAAGCCAGCCACGCGTCGGCTGATAAACACACAATTCGTCGAAGTCATGAAACGCTCGTTAAGGTTTATCTTTATATCGGAATTTTTTTCTAGACCGCTAATTAGATTTATGTTGTTACCGGCATCGTTAGCAAATCTCACCTGACCATGGCTTATTTGTGAATAACTTCTATGTGCATTAAATATAGTTTTAATATTAGGTAAACAACGTAGACAAATACAAATTAAAACATATGAAATAAAGTAAAAAATTAAAATTACATTGCATTTTAATTGTTGAAATTATTTGGCAGAAAATTAAAGAATTGTAGAGTCAAAAAATATATTTGCGTATCTGCAATCAGCAAACATTTAAAATGGCACACAAGAAAATTTCAAATTGCCAAATTTTGCTCAAAGTTATAGCATATAAATGCATTATAAAAATAATGTGTTATATACTCTCTGATTAAATGGGTAGAGTTAGCTAGTTACAACCTAGTAAAAACATAATCAACCGAACAAGCTAATTAGAAACCAGCAGTAAAAATAATAATAATTCAAAAAGAGGGTTGCTGTAGTTGGTATACAATATAGACAACTTTTTATAAACATCATAAGCAAACCAACGACTTTTTTCGAATTTATCGAACGAATCCTCTTGGATAGAAGGATAGAGTTAATAAATAACTACAAATACCTTGGCGTAAATGTTACAAATAATGGGAAAGACAGTATGGACAAAACGGAGAAACTTAGGAAAGGAATAGCAACATAAAAAAGGAAATAAAGAGGAAGGTATACCAAAGCATAGTGGAAAGCATCTTGACATACGGATGATAGGTATGGACAATGTCGACAGCAGAAAAATCAAAAATCCAGGCAGCAGAAATAATGTCCTGGAGAAGAGCATTGAAAATTACGATCATGGATGGTATCAGCAACGAGGAAAGTCAAAGGAGAATGGAAGCCGGTACCACATTACTAACCCACATCGAAGAAAAGCAACTGAAATGGTATGGACACATGAGAAGGGTGGAAGAGGCCAGAATACCCAAGATAATGTGGAAGTGGATACCAACCGCAGTGTATCGTAGTATATTGTTGTAGTAAATACTGAACAAGTTGCAAAAGAAACATCATAAAGGGAACCTTTAATTTTACAGCTTTCCAGAACAACAGAAAATAAGTGCAGTCATAGATTTACATAATTGTTTTTAACAGTTCTCGATGCGTTTTATACAATATTTCCATATATTAGTTTGATGCCCATTATAATAGTATAATATTTTCTAAACAATAATTTAATTTAGTTTTTTGCCTCTGACATAAGCTACATTTTTCTTGGTGCTTTGGTTTGAAAGCAAACCTTGAATTATATTATTGCACGATACATAACAGGATCTCAATGTGCTTGATACAAGGAAATACAAAGAAACATTATTAAATGATAATTGGTATTGTGAGGTAAGTTTGGACTTTGTTTCGGATATGCTTGATTTGCTTGACAGAAAGTAAATCAAAAATAGTGATTCTTTGATCAATAACACGATTATCAAGAAATAACTGTCGAATAGGTAGGGCATGAAAATAACAAAATAAGTACTTTTGAGTTTTGTGCATGTGTAAGAAAAAGGGTGTTGAGAAAGCATGGTTATTAATTAGTTTACTCTTAACATCTCTCAAGTTAATATTGAGAACGACTGACACTTATAGCAGAACGTTTAATCAAGTATTTGCCGCAAGCGGGGATAGAACCCGGGACCACAACACAACCCTTGAAGCAGAGACGAACCTAAATGTACACTTGACTAGTACGACCACTGGACCACTGGACCTCTGGTTCGCATTTAGCATCATTTAGCAGTATTGTAATAATGTTCATGCTGTTTTAAATACTGCTAAAGGCGCGTCGCACAAGCGATGGCACAGCGGTCGTACTAGTTTAGGTGTCCATCCACGTTGCGTCCTCGCTTTAATGGTGGTCGGTTCTATCCCCGATCGGGCAGCAACATGAATATGACGAATGCGTGATTAAAAGGTGGTGCGCGTTTTAAATTGTTGCGTATAATGGGTTGTCTATTCTCAACTATAATCATTATAAAATACTTTAGAGAAAATGTCCCTCTTGGTACCATCAATTTTTACAATATTATTTAACAAACCATGAAGTATTCATTTTGGATAATAATTAAATAAATAACACAAAGAATAAAAACTTTTTTTTCAATTTTTCGCTCAATGAGTTGCCTACCATGAAACACAGCGAATTCAAAGCGGTATCGGCGGCATCTGTTTCTTCCCGTTGCGTAGGTTAGTTACGGTGGTCGGTCGAATTGGCTGCATCGCATTTTGCATCCATAGGCTTAATTTATTACAAACTTTACAAAATCTACCATCTTTTCTATTTAACTAACAAACCAACGTACCAAAATGACCGAAGAACAGAAAACAATTGAGAGCAGCAGTAGCCAGGTGCTCGAAGACGGTGAAGAAGTCTTGCCGCTCGCCGACATCATCAAACAGCAAGACGATCTTATGGAAGAAGTCGCGGCTGTTCTGGGCGCTGGGGATGATTACAACTGCAGTTATAATAATGTAAGCGCAACGATTTTCAGTTTCCTAATGTATTTCCTTCTTCCGAAATAGATTAAGTATTCTGTTCAATTCTGTTCAGGGCTACATGAAAAGACAAGCTTTATATGCATGCCTGACTTGTGTGCCTCAAGGCAAAGAGGACTTTTCAAAGGCAGCTGGAGTGTGCCTGGCATGCTCACACCATTGCCATGATGGCCACAACTTGGTCGAATTATACACCAAGCGACATTTCAGGTGCGACTGTGGCAACAAGAAGTTTGGAGACATTGTCTGCAATCTAAATGCAGATAAAGATGATTGTAATCTTGAGAATGAGTACAATCAGAATTTCTCTGGTGTGTATTGCACTTGCCACAAGCCCTATCCTGATCCTGAGGATCCCATTGAGGATGATATGATCCAATGCATCATCTGTGAGGATTGGTATCATTCAAGGCACTTGAATGCTGCATGTGTGGAGGATTTTGCTGAAATGATTTGTGAGACTTGTGTCAAAACCCATGGCTTTTTAATGAATTATATTGGCATGGCTGTGGTTAAGGTTGAGCCAGCCAAGGTTGATGAGCATGTTAACATCATATCTGATGTTGCTGATGTGAAGGAAACCAATGGGGAAGTTAAGAAGGAAGGAACAAATGAATCTAACAATAAGGGGAAGTTGGCAGATAGTAAGCCAGAAACTGCTGAGAAGTCTGACGTTACTCCTACCACTGAGGAAGGAGCCAAGAAAACCGAAAATGACTCTGAAACCAATGGCAAAGATGAAGAAAATGACAAGACTGAAGAACACCTGGCTAAAACCACTGAAACAGGTGCAGAAACTACTGAACAAATTGAGAAATCTGAAAAATCCAAAGAAACACCTGCTCCTGACTCTGCTCCCTCAGAATCTACCAACAAACCAGAGGAGATACCTCCCGAAAAGATGGAGACGGAGAATCTCGCTTCAAAATGCACCAAACCGATTCTCAAAGATCAATCTCAAGCAAGGACTCTCTTCATGAAGGTCACCAAGTGGCGTCAGAATCTCTGCAAGTGCGACGACTGCCTTGCCCTGTACAAGGAACATAAAGTCGAATATCTGTTGGACATGGAGGACACCGTGGAGTTGTACGAGAACAAAGGCAAGGAAAGTTATCAGGAGGCGAAGAAGCAGGCGATCGAAGCCGAACAGCAAATCTTGAAGAACATGCCGCGCGCGCCGCTCCTGAACGCGATTGCCGGATACAACGAGTTCAAGGAGCAGCTGGTCGATTACCTGAAGCAGATCGCCGAGGCGAAGAAGGTGCTCACCGTCGACGACGTCAAGGAGTTCTTCTCGAAGTTGAACTCGAACAAGAGGCAGAAACTTAGCGAGTCCACCTACATGTGTCGCTAAGGCGTCACTTTAAAATATCAGTATTATGTACTTTGGCAGAACAATATAAATTGGATGCATGTTTCCGGGTGAAAATTCGCTTTTTAGATCATGTATTGGCTAAATTTTGTATGCAACCTTAAATTATTTGGACATTTAGTAATAATATTCGATAATAAATTGTATTTTTATGATACTCTTTAAGTGGGGTGGGATGCACTACTTGTAGGCAATAACATTGTCGACATACGGTTGACTTGACATTAACAATGTACTATAAAATGTACGCATTGTGATCAATATATGGTCGGATTGAGAGTAATATTGATCAATCAAAATCGATTTGATGCGTACAATCTGAATGACAATATTCAAAGTTTAGGATCAAGACGCGTACATTTCCGAATTAGCTGAACATTCATATTGTTCTTGTATTGCTATTGCTGATAAGCTAATATGATATAATATACCATTGGGAAATTGTCAGTCCTATCCTGGAGAGAAATGTACTGGAAAATGTTAGATCCAATCACGGCCAATAATATTGTCAAACCCTGGTTGGTTTGGCGGAAATATGGGATCTACTCGTATACATCAATGTTTGGCATTAATATTGATCTATCAAAAAGGTTAATTTGATACGCACTATTAGAATAATTGTCAATATTGCTACATATAGGGTCCATATCTGATCTATAAAATTGTCAATAAACTGAAATTTTTCTAACGTTTTTCTTGGACGGAGGTCACTAACAACAATGTTACAAAAATGTAACCATATTAAGTTAGTTTTGTATTAATATTAATCATGTAATAACAATAATACTACTTATGTATACAGTCAGTATTGAGTTGTATTGACATAATTAATTATTATTGATCAGGTAGGAACGACACAGTTTCTTTGATGTATGCCATGTGCACTAGCAAAGGAACATTTTCGATCATTTACTAGCATCAACTAACATTACAACCAGTGATGGGATTCGAAATCATTAAGAATCAGTTATCTATGTTCAAATGATATTTAGTACCCGGTTTTATGTACTCACTTAGGAATCGGTCGGATCCCATTACTGATTAGAACTAAATACTCACAATATTATTGAGCGTACGGGCACCCCATTACTCTCGTATAAAATCTCGTCAACTCTGCCTATCGAAATGAAAAGTTTTTTAGGAGGCGACCACTATCCATAAAACATTACAGTTAAAGACACCCTAAATTATAAATTAGTTAATATAGTAGATGCTGCTTACAAGGTTCCCTAGTTATATGGCACAAACTTGTCGGGACGGAACGAATGCGATACTTCTCATTGAACATTGTTGATACACCAGTTATAAGGTACAAATTATGTGAATTTGTTTCTGTATAACTCAGGCAACAATTGATCAATTAGAATGATACAAGGACGGGAGTAAACAGCAACAATTTGGTAGAAAATTTTGGGATTGTTAGGATTTCGGTTACATAACTTGTGTGCGGTGAGGAGTGTATAAAATGGGCTGACACAACGTATCCCTTCTCATTTATTAGAAAGAATTTATTTAATAAGTTACTGCGTTTATTAAAAATAGAAACCAATCTAAATGTTTAAAGCTGTTGCACCATAAAAGGTAAGTCAACGCACTTTTGCCCATGTCCAAAATAGACAAATCCATACTCTGGAGTTTTCAACCGATGGAACAGCATAAACCCCGGCCAATACAACGACTTAACAACAACATAAATTCCTCCGGGCGACATCTGGATAGCGAAGCTACCCTCCGGTACATCCTCATCAGCCGTGTCCAAAAAATCAATCGCGTAGTTATAATCGTTTCGCGTCAACAAATTAGCATTCCAACGTGTCTCGGGTTTCCGAAAGTGCAGGAAAGTCTTTACTTCTCGTGCCTCCAGGTCATTAAGTCCTTCGAAACTGAGGTTTTCCACAACAACTCCGTCTTCGCGTTTGAACAAGACGCCCCTCGGAAGGACGACCCCGTCACGATTGATGTGAAAAATGGTTGCAGCCAGACGGTCTTCTTCTTTAAGTTGTCTTATCTTTGGCTTTCGTTCCTTTATGGGGATCGTTATCTCGTCGTCTTCGATGAGGATGTCCACTACCAGTGCGGGATCTCCTTGGAAGAGTGATGTGCAGAGAGGAGTGAGGAGTTTAGCTTTGTCAGTTGCAGGAGGCAATAGACCCCAGTCGGTACAGTTACTCGAATAGTAAAAGGTATTTCCTAAGAGGGCATCTTTCTGGTAACCATAAGAGATGTAGTAGTCTTTTTCGACTCCGAAGATTTTACCCCAGAAGAAGATTTTTCTGAAATGGTTCTCGTTTTGTAGCAGGAGGAGGGAATTATATAGGACCAGACTTTCTTCAGTTGAGAGTATAATGCCCATTTGTCCACAAGTATCTAACGTGTGGACCAAACTATTAATATCCATTTTTAGACAGAAAATCTGAAAAAAAGAAAGCGTTTTGTATTTTCTTTGAAATCTGTCACTGGTACATAAGTGTAAATGAGAATATTTGTTTTACATAGCCAAGTCGATACGAATTATTTATTTTACGACATTTCTCGGTTTGTCTGATAATTCACAGGAATCGAAAGTGTGGTTAACTATTGGATAATTGAGGTTATGTCAATTGACTAACTTTACTTGTTACTAGAATGATTAAAAACCTGCAAATGTTAATTATTTTATTATAACATATACATGTGAATTCTTAATTACGTTTATAAACAGTCATATACACTGTTTAAAATTATTGATAAATATTTGTGTTCGCACAGCTTTACTTTGTGTACGTTGGGTTGCCTAGGTTAAAACAACGTTTGTCAACATTAAAAAATATTTATGCGCAACATTCGTAATAAAGAAACAAATAACACACGTGTAAATAACAATTAATTGCTAAAATATTGTTCACTGTAAAAGTTTCATAGTAATAAGGTGACTTTGTTTTCTAATTTTAAAGCGTTGCCCAATCGCTACTTGACAGTGACTGGCGAGAGGGCGCGAGCGTCGAGTGAAAATTCCGGTGGTAGGAGAAAAACGCACGGCTCGGATGGCACGGCGCACAAGCATTAGCGAGGTCTGTCGTGTCGTGAGCGGGTCGTCGTGTGTCGTGAGGCTCGAATATTTATAAATAACGTCGCTGCGTTCCGCGAGAGCGCCCCGCGCGGTTATCGAACGGTGTGTGCGCAACGGGGCCCCTCGGCCTGCAGCGCGTGTGATCGTGTCGCAGTGCGCGCCCGCGGTGTTGTGCCTGCATCTCCCGATGGCGATACGGATACGCGACTGAGGCGAGCAATGGCTATGTGAAGTCACCAACGAAAACATCCCAAGTGAGTATCGCGCACCGAGACACCCGAGTGCACGCGAGCGCGCACCAAGTACGGTCGTGATTGCAGGCGGTGATTGCGCCTCGACATGTGCCTCGCGGAATCGCGAATCGCCGCGCGATCGGCGTGCACGTTCCGAATTCGCGTCCAAATCCACCGTCCGTTGGTCCTTCCTGCGCCTCCTCGCGCGATTCGCGTGTGTCGACTCGACGCAGCGTGCGCGTACCGATTTTCCCGCATCGCGCTGGTGACTTTTCGTTCCGCGCTGGGAAAAATGCATGTGCGATGACTGTGACTGACGTCGACGTCTCCGCGCGGCGTTTGCCTGCAGCTCGCGCGCGCACACGAGTCGATAGCTCATGACTACGTCGTGTTATTATTCCTGCTTGTGCCTACTTGCCGTCGACGTTGGCTTTCGATTGATAACGCGAGCCGCGCATCGATAAATCAATAGCCCGCCGGCTCATTTTCCTCCGACGCGCGTCGATCTCCTTCGGGAGGATCGGATCCACGTTGGAAATTGCGTTCCGGCGGAACGTGCTCGCGCTAGCGGAAAATGCAGAGATGACCGAAAGGCGATCTGACGCTGTGTTATCAATTCCAGGATACGCGTGCGAACCGTCGTGCGAGGACGAGTGGGAGAGACGGCGGGGCGCTGCGTTTTCTCCGCGGTGTCGCAAGGCACGCGCGACGACTGCCAAAACGGTGAGTTCGCAGGCTTCGCAGTTTCGCATCAAGATATCGCACACGCCAGAATGCAGAAACCGCTGATAACGGAATCGTTTAATATATCGCTAGGGACTGTTAACTTATTGCATCAGACTGTGCAACTTTTGGCACCAAACGGCGCAAATACTGCGCGTTTTATAAACACGTTTCCTTATAAACAGCACTATCTAAAAATAACAGGAAGCTGTGATACCTAATCTCTGCAACTTAATGTGTTTCGGTTAATGTGATATGTACTCACATGTTGCGATTTTCGACGTGTGTTTCTTCCAACTTCCTGTTTAAATTTCGCCGTCGCGTTTTTGCAGTAACTGGCTTGAACAGGTTTCAAATGCAGTGCGCTTCCCCCAGTCGGGTGTTCACCCGTTGGTTCATAATTCAGTTTAATTTATAATTGAGGAAAGCACGCCTCTTTTGCGCCGTCGAACGTTCAAAGTTGGAACGCCATTTTACGCAAGTTTCTTTGAGAATGCGTCAGTTTGGGACAAATTCGCGGAAATTTACAAAATATGTATGGAGTATGTGCCAATGTCAACATTCCTGTATGCGTTTTTAGTTAATTTATACTTTGACTCGTTGGCTGTCCAGCCAAGAGACGCAACGAACGCAGGTTCAATTGTCGACAGGTAGTCGACGATGTCTTGCCCTAATACTTTTAAAAATGTGTTTGATATTTAATATTTACTTGTGACTTTCAGTTCAGTTTCAGTTTTAATTGAGGCGCACACAAACAACTCCTTCGTATTGTTCAAATGTTGCAATTTGGAACGTAATAAGAGGTGGTAATGGAATTTTTAGGTGCAATTGAATTTTATACATGTTTCCCAAATAATGCGCCAGTTTGGGGCGTCGATTGCCTACTTAACGTGGCCAAGACCAATTGTCGACAGGTAGTCGACCGCCGTAGTGAACTTCTTGCCCTAAAACTATTTAAAGAGTTCTTTTTGTTGGTCAATTCTAGCTTCTTACAACTTGATGAACAGATTTCCCTTGTGATCCAGTGATTTAAAAAGTCCGTTTCAGTTATAATTGAAGGATATTGCACATCTCTTTTGCACCGTGCAAACATTTGAAGCGGGAACGTCAATTTTACACAAGTTTGTGCAAGGAGAGGAAATTTTACGGAAAGTTTATGGAATAAGTCAATAAGTTTCCACCAGGTGTTTTGAACTAATTTGCATTATAATAGGTCGACTGCCTAACTAAAAGATACAACAAATATCGACGGGCAGTCGACAGCCGCACCCAACGTGTTAACGTCTTGCCCTAAAGCTATTTCGAATAAGTTTGATTACTTGTCAACTTGTGACTTTCTTCCCGATTGCCAGTAGACATTTCTAATCAGTTGACTCACGCTAATGCAAGTAAATAACATCACGTGAGCAAGTTTCAGCATGTTTCCACAACTAATAATAGCTCGTTATAACGTATCAGCACTGTTTTTGCGCCGAGTAGGCCTCTCGTGCTCTTGGATCTCATCGCCGCGCCGGCTCGTGCGTGTGCATACGGTGCTCGCTTGTTATTACCGATTTGTTTTCGCGATACGCAAATAGCCAGTCGGACAGATAACGCTCGGAATGATCGTTATGTCTGCATATGGCATTAAACTCGAACTTTCATTGTAACAATCTGAGGACACTTTCCACGACGGGACGTTTTATCATCGTTATCATACCGACATATTGTTAGGATGATTTTTATGGTTTTTATTTTTATTTTGGGAATTGAGTGCGTAATTATAAGACACGTTGATAAGGCGATGCTAAAATAGTACATTATCACTAACAATAATTTTTAAGGCCAGCGTGCCAGCAAATATGACGAATATTTAAATTACCTGTTGATGGCGTATGTATTTGCATTGAGGTTCTGTTTCAAGGCTTACTATTAGTTGTGCGTAAAAAAAAACTATAATTATTGTTATTTCAGGGAGTGTCATTGGCGTATTCAACTATTTTTGGTGCAACATGATGCAAGTATTACTAATATACAACGCGTCATATATTTGTATTTCTCATATTTCAAAACTTTGTTACGTTTCTTTGCAAATCTGGTGGTTTCTTGTCTTATGGTAAGAATTATCTTAAAAAAATTTGCCTACCATTAACCTGAAGTTACCTAGCTAAGTTAAGATGCTCCAATAAATTGTTGATGCCTATCTTTATTGTAAAGATAATGAGACTTGGCGCTAGCGTTAGGAATCGTTTCAACGATCGATTAGCCTAAACCTAGGACAAAGCCGCTATTGATTACGGTTCGGGCTACCTTAACACAAATATAGTCTAATGTAAATATTAGTCTAAACATATGGTAGACATAATAAAGTCTATGAAATCCGCATAGACTACAAACCAGGTGTTTTCCAAATAAATTTGGCCAAAATCATGGCTTTCCAACAATTTTTTGTAAATAACCCTGGACATGTTTTTTTGGGCGTTTCCACTATACTTTACATTTATTCGGCGTAGGCTTCGAAAAGTTAATTCAATCCAAAAAAGTTTGGATTCTGCGAAATTTTGAGGGGATTGCAGTTTGGAACCAAATATCGTCGAGTTTTGCAAAATAATTTCTAGCTATTCAATAAAAGTTCATTGAACAATTGACTTTTTTGATTGATTGATAAAAGTGGGACATTATTAACTAATCTTTTCCTGAATTAATCTTATCTAGACGTTTACGCAAATTATTGATAACTGTTAAACAATATAGATTTCCTTCAATCTTGTCCTGAAATGACAACAGTGGTAAATAACGCAGTGGCATGCTAATCGAGAATCCGTAGAAAAACACGTTGTTTTTGCATGAATGTGTGAACAAAACAGGAATATAAATTGTACGATTTAACCTATAATTAATTATTAGTTTACATATTTGTCCGCTGGTCATAGTTGTTTACAAAACAAGCGAATAAGCTGTTTCTCTTATATCTAGTTTTTTTTGTCGATTTTTGCCAATTGGAGACTCTGCCAGACACATCTAGTTCGACTGAATATTTATTAGTTAACTTTCAGAACCGATTACCATCATTAGTCACAAAGGCATTGTATCGTATTTAGTCTGCGCCGTGTCTGTCTATGCCTGAAATGCCATCGCGGCAGGCCGTTGCGACTTGTGCCGAGTTTATCGATTCCACCAGGCGGGCTAACAGGATCTAAAAGGATAATAAACCTTTAAAGGTGACTCCACTCCGACGCCGTAATCTGCGGATTATATAAATATTCAATTGCGCCGTGCCATTCCCCGGTGTGCGAACGGTCGACAAACAATAACATTGTTTTGTGTCTGCGTAGTTTTCGCCGACTTGGCGCGGCGTGCCCGCGTGCCAATTTGCCATTGAGACATTTAGCTTACAAGCAATTTTGAGATTGTCATCGTCGCAAACAAAGAGACCAGACGAAAAGTATTCACTGTGTGCAGTTGAGAGTTCAGACTGAATTCGTCTAGTGCCAACTATGTCTGTCCTCGGAGCGGTAGACATTTGAATTTCAATGACAAATGCAAGCGGTGATCGGTCGGGGATATCGAGAGGGTCATTAGGAGTGTCTGGGGATTCCTGGAACGCTTCCTCATTTGCGCCACCATTCCTAAATCTACACTGCACATTAAAAGTGATTAATTCTAAAATCGTCTGGGGGAAATTTGAGATTTTACAAAGTAGACAATCCACTTTTGTGTAGAATTTCTGTATAGAATCCTCTTTGTAGATTTATCAACGTTAATTATAGTTGTTAATTACTAATTATCCACATCCTGCAACCTCCGCGTCTCCAGTTACGAGCGGTTTATTTAGCCATCGGTTAATTAATTTGCACCGACAACAATGCAATATGAAATATTGTCGAGCGTAATTGCAAGTTAAGAAATTAATTATCGCTTCTCGCTGTGCCGCTCCGTCCGCGAGCGCGAAGAATAACGAATAAACGCGCTTATTAATTCGCTTAAATCGCGCGACAGCTAATATTTAATGCTCGCCGCTAATTACTTCGATATTATTGTTGTTGAACGTTGTCGTGTTGCTTTTCGTTTCGAAACGATCGCGTCGAAATGTGTTACGATAAAATGCCACTTTTGCACGCGATTTCTATTTTCTACCTCATCGCGCACAAGTTATACAATGTTTATTTGCGATTGTTTATTTATTTGTGTTGGCCGCGCGTTCGATGTCTATAAGGCGAACCTTGAACTCCGCATCAGCAACTGCGAATCTGGCGGGAGACGTCGAAGCGTCTGTCTGTCTGTCCGCACACGCGTTCGTTAGGAATCTCATTTTTGCGCTTCGGCGTTTGTTTATGCTCGAGCCGGGCGTTTGTTAATCGGATAATCGCGAATGGCGGAGAGCACTGTGTCCGGGCACGAGACGAACGCTCGGGAATAACAAACGCCTACGCGGCGTTTTTAATGATTTCAATGCCGATCAAATTGAAAAATTTTCCTTTGTTACTGTTCAAATGTATGTAGTAGGAGCTCATTAGACCGGCGCGTTTTTGGAGAGAGCAAGGTTCCAGATTAAGAACGATTAACACGGGAGGATGGGAGGAAGATTTATTTTTTTTACATAAATGGAAAAACCTTCTATTAATTATACTATTATATTTTAGCAAAATATAATATACTTGTGCTTCAAAATGCATAATTTTTTCACTGCAAGCAGAGCGTAAAATTGCATTTGTTTCACTACCACGTCACTTACTTTTCTCACTGCAAGCAGTATGTAAAAGCAACACATTTTTCACTACTGCGCACCTACTACTCACTCACTTCGTCATTCAGATTTGTGCGTAGTGCGCATGCGCACCGCGGCGATAGCGAAGACAGAGCGTGATAACTCGTCCACCTTTCGTTACTTCGTTTTATACGAATATTGATTTGCACTCGAGGGCTAAACACGTGCGTGAGGTTCACCTCTTTCGCGCACCAGTTGCAAAAACTACTGTTATTTCGAGAAATAATTTAATAGTTATTAGCAATTTAAATGTGAAGTGCATGAAAATCCGGTCGTTTCAGCCCTAGACCGATATGTGTGGAAAAGAAGAATTTGCCTGATCACTTCATCAGAATTATCCGCTGTAGAATCGACCATGAACGCGCCTACTGACGCAATTATGAAAGCGCACGTCCTCTCCAGTTAAACGCACGGATCAATCGACCAAAATAAATATTTAATAAGGCATCGTTTTCTGTAAAATTACTCTCGAGATCGATGCCGGATGAATGTGATCACCGGTCCGTCTTGTAAATACCGTTATTCTCTTGGGATTTGATTAGCGCTCACAGTTTGCACTAATAAAAGAGCGCTTTGGAAGATCGTTTAATTAGGACAGGAAAATAAAGTTATTTTAGAAGCCAATTCGACGTCGACATTTTCACGCTTGAAAAACACCTTAATCGAATTTACTTATTCGCGCGCAAAGCAAACTAATTTCATGTATCCTAATCCGGCATTCAACATCAACACAATTTGTTTTTATCCTTATACAGCGAGAAGGAACTCGTTAAAACTTATTACTTGCATGACTTCGCTTGGAAACTCGGCGAGAGCGCGCAAGCATCACGCCTGGCGTTTCATGGCTGTTGCTCGTTTTTTATTTCATGCTTTTGGTGTGCTTTAATGATGGATCGATTCGTGATTATCGTATGATTGAAACTTTATTAATGCGATTCTCTCTCTTCATTTCAGGATTTAACAAGCCCCAACCGAGTCTGAGTGTCGCAAGACACCTCATACAACTTTAAGGTAAATATTGCTTTTCGAATTTGTCTGCGCGCCAAACAACGCCATTAGCCGGCAGGAATTTACCTTCGTTGTGCGCGCGCCACACTCGGCGGCCATATTTAGTTCCGTCTGTGACTTTCGAAGTGTGCGGGCAAAGAGTTCTTTGGACTGTGGCTCCTTTGTGCGGATCGCGCCGAGGCGAGTGTGCGAAGCGCGACGACAAACGGTAACAAACCGCGGCACAAAAAGTTCGCTTTTGGTTCGTTCGCCTCGTTCTGCGCCTCTTGCGCGGCGTCGTGTGAATCCTTGCGAAACGCGTTATCATTTTTTGATGTGTTCAGGAAGCGCATAATCAGGCGGCATGGGTTTGTTTATCGTTAGTCATTTTCTCGTGACGCTGACATGGACGAATGTTTTTTCTTCTTCTTTTTTTAGTTTGTTGAACGGTTGGGCGTTTAGCGGAACGCCTTGTATGGCTTTAAATGCTGGCATTTGGCGTTTGTGCTCGTTTCTCTTCCTCCTCGTGGAAGATCACGAGTTCAGTCGGGTGGATGTCGGCGCGGCGTCGTCGCCACTCTTTGGCTCTTTGCTAGTCTCTCGGCGTTTCTTGGGGCTTCTTCGAAAGCGCGCCGAACGTCGGCCTACAACGCCGCGGTCGAGCTGTAAATTTACCGTTGCGGTTCGTTTCTAGCGCGCCTCCGACACACGCTTGACATTTATCTCGCTATCTCTGCGCGTTGTCGTCGCGCTGTGCCTTTCTGTCGTCTTCGCTCCTTTCCTCCTTGCTGCGTTGTTGCGAAGCGATTAGGCTTTTTCCGCAATGCATTGTGTCGCGTGACGTTACCCGCCGACATCGACGGCGGCGTTTTCCCAGGAAGCCTTGCAAAGGCCCAGCGAAGCGCACTGGCGCAACGCGTGCCGCCGCCGGGTCGTCGCGGTGCGCTTTTGTGCGCGTTTTATTATCATTGCGACTCGGTGCATTTGCTTTACACTCGTTTGTGCTGCTCTCTATTATGAATCCGGCACGATTATGCGCTCGTCTGACGACACGAGGTATTGCAGAAAGGCCTACCAAACAGTGCAAAGGTCAGCGAGTGTGGCAGGAAGGGCGAAAGGGTGCGGGAGGCGCTAGGAATTGTCGGGACGGCGAAAAGGTGCAAATTTTAATTTGCATTCACTTTTTAAAATGTCATCGCCGGCATTTGCATGAAATGAAAATATTAATGTTTCATGAATAAGCAAGCGTTTTAGGTTTTTGTGTCAAACGCGATATCACTTTTGTGTTGAATACATTGAATAGATAAAAAAATATGTTCGAGTTATTTATCTGAGACTTGCCTTTTTTTATTGTCCCCAAGTTTGTTCGCAAAACGTCATTTCTCCTTTTGTCGTTTGCAAAATTTTACTATATTGAGATATACGCAAATAAAATGAATGCAAAGTATATTTTTAACCGCAGTACAACATTATTCGCAGCTGTAATGAATCACAATCATTGCAGATACTTCATGTTGCTGCGTAACTAATGTACCAATTGAATTTTTCTTCTTTCGTAATTTTATTCGAATGCAATTACGAATATTGCATAAACGAATAATTTAAAAGTAACTTTAATGTCCACCAATCTAATCATGACTATCGAATAATCAGTAATTTGAAATTAACTTAACAACATGTTCCGAAATGTGTCATTTCTCCTTTAGTTCTCGCAAAACGTCACCACATGAAAATCATTATCTAACTGTTAAAATAAAAATACACCAAACAATTTTGTGGATTTGCCAAGTTTATTATTAATCGTACTAAATTATTCCGAAGTACTTGATATTTACTGCGTAGGTATCTAATTTATCGTTTAAAATTACGACTAACAATCCTAATTGTTCAAAGTTTTGTCCGAATGCAAGTATGAATATTACATAAACGAGTCGTATAAAATTAGCTGAATAATTCACCACACGTTTCCAGTGTTTACTCACCGAGACACTTGTTCAAGAACATTTAGCAACAATTTTTACGAGCTTGTTTGGTCCGGGCGATGACCTTTTTCGCTTCGATGGCGCACTTTGAGGTAGGACATCAAGACATTCACCTTCGTATCACATGTGGATATAACAATCACTTCCTGCCTCAAATTTCAGTCAAATAATTATTAAGCGCTTAATGGTGCACCGCGATAAATAAAAAGAAAACGTTCGATAAAACTAACAATCGGTGCTTCTAGTTTCAATTCCACGAATAATTCAATCATGAGCAAATCGTTATGCCACGCTCGCTATCGACTGGCGAACCGTTTGTTAACATTCAACGTTTAATTGATCATTATTCCCGAAAGAAAACACAATAGTCTATTTAAATTTAGTTTTAGCAATTTCGTGTCGATTACAATGCGCGCGGAACAATCGATCATTCGATCGGCACGCGCTGTTGGTCATATCAGTCAGGACGAAACATTAAAATTAATTGCCGCATTGATGGCTCGTAATCGATTCTAAAACATAATACGACCGGAATCATAATTACGCACTCGCTAAGCGTTTAGAATGACGCGAATTATCTCGGAACGTGTTTTGCGATTGCGATTACAATTGCTCAAACGAATGCTTGTCGGGCGGTAATCTTGCATCGGTTATTAATGCGTCTAACGTGTCCTAATCAAATTTACATATGTGCCAATGATTTGTGTCGAGTGCGGCTGGAAATTAGAGCGGCGCGCCTTGCGCAATCAATTGTGCTAACGATTTGCATCGACGTGCACAGAGGCACCGAGCTCGAGTCGTAATTTTTATGAAACCTCGCGCGATTGTTGTGTCTTGGGTTTGCGCGTTCTGTTTGTTTCTTACTTGACATGACTTGGCTCGACTTTACTGTTTTCTGCTGACTTGTGTGCGCCGCAAGTTGTTTGGTTAACGCGTCCGCGAGAGTTTCGCATAGCGCACAATGGGAAATCGTACGCGTGAGCACATACTCGACGTGCACTTGCTTACTCATAACTCGTAAGTCCGTCATAAATAATTTATTTTTATATTATGTCGAGTTTTGTGTGGCGTCTTGTGGTGGCGATTGTTTCAAATTTTATTGAGTCCGTAGGCTTTGTTTCGGTTTCGTCTGAATCGATTGTTGTCTGAGTTTCTAGCCACGACGCACGCCCAATTCGTTCAATGCCTAGTTGCGAGTATTAGGCTTGGCGTCCTCACTTGTATTTATGTTATGCGTTCATATGTAGCACAGGTGGCAAATAATGGATGAGTAATGTGGCGTTTTCACTATTTTCTGTTAAGAATCATATTTGCTGAGGAAAAATTTGGATTTCAGCTATTGTGGGAATAATAATGTCGTGATTTAAAGTATATAATTCCCGGCTTTTGTCTTCAAATACGTATAAGGAATTCTGCTGTTTTAGAAACACTGATTGTTAGCAAAAGGCTATTATGTGTCTGTGAGAATCTAATTGGGAACAGCAATTTCGAATGTTACGCAAAAATTTGTGGTTTTAATTAATATTCGTGTACAATTTCGACACAATTCCAAATTTGCATATAATTCAGTTTTACGTGTACTTGTTGCACAACATTTAAGACATACATTCTACTCGGTTGCAATTAAATAACATTTTCTGTGATTCTAAAAAGTATTTGCAAGTTTTACGCTCTTGATTCGATGAGAACGAGGCGAAGATTACAAGCAGCCATTGACAGCGCGATCATTTATATTTCTAGTCTGGTGGAGGGGGTTATGACGTCATAGAAGAAACTGAATGGTCCAAATCTGCAAGCCAGACAACCTACACATATTTTATCCCATTAATTCCATAGCAAATTATGTTAAAATCAATAATGTGAGTTTCTCCTCCAATGATTTATAGTAACCCTGAAAGTATAAATATGTTTGAAGTTCAAGGTTTTAAAGTAGATTTCTACGCTAATAGCTTCAGAAAAATAATTCACAATTGACAAATTTCAGCCCCAATAGACCAATAGATCAATTATTTATTTATCCTTATCAGAACACTGGGAGTTTTCGTGTTCTGTAAATTTGTCAATCGTTAGTATTTCCTTATCACATGCAAGTTATCCTTCAGAACTGCATTATTGAATATGCAGTTCTCGTGAAAATGTCACCCTCCCCCATATTTTGTTTTCGTGTTGCCTATTAACGCTTTTTCCCATGTGTATTTTTATTAATGATTCCGTCGCGTTACTGTGCCACCTTTTTTCGATCCGCATTTCAGCATTTTTCCTCGAATGCTTTTTCCATTTATCGATTTATTGCGAAGTACATCAAGTAGGTACGCGCCAACGCCGACCGCAACTAACAAGTAAGTAATCCTACAAAGATGCCGACGACGATGCCGCTCGACATCCAATATCTTTCTGTAATCATTTCGCTCTTGTCATAACACGAGTTTTCCGTCGTGACTATCTGAACGTCAAAAGCCACTTTCCTGACAATTTAATGCAGAGCCGAACAGTTGAGCCTAAATGGCAAAGCGCCGTGCAAAGTTTGAAATGAACTTTGTTCTTCGACTTATTGCTAATTAAAATGTTTCTATGCGCGTGCCCGAGGCGGTGTTAAATGCTTTCATTGCGGATAGAGTTGCGGGTGGGATAGTGCTGGCATGCATTGGGTCAGTTTACAGATCGAACGGTCGCTTTATTTAATATTTATGAATATTCCGTGCACGAGTGCACCGTCGTGTTGGTATTAACATACTTACAGTGCGAGCGCTCTTGCACGCGCTATCGGGCGGCCGGGCATATTTGCGGAGGGTCACAGCTCGTATAATAGTTTACGAGCTTACGCTGTGCGGCGAATAAATTACATTGTAAATAATGCAATTGTTTGAAATTGTGGGAATTATTTGTTGGCTCGGTGTGAAATTCTTTCTTGCGCCATCGCTATTTTTTTGGTAGGTGATTTAATTGTGGTGTTGAATTTTATTAGCCTGTATTTGACGTGGAAAGCTGTGATTATTGGGAAATTTACTGAAGTCATTAATTACCACTGTTCATATTTGAAGTTGGGAAATTTTGACTATCTTTGTGAATGCATTTTAGATGTTGAACTTTACGATTATTTGCGCTATTCCATGTTCTAGCTAGAACCATAACAATTCCTGTTGTTGGCTAAATTAATTCATGTAGGAATGATTTTATACATTAATTTGCACGGTTTTCACTTGAGATCGGAAATTGTTGAGAATTTTTTAGACAATTTCATGTGAAAAATTTGAATATTTACCTAGACTCTTAATTTCAGAAAAATCAATTTAAAGTAATTTATCAAATTGCCATTCTGCCATTTATCAAATTGCCATGTGTACACATGTACACATTCTGGCGTCTAGGATCGCTTCTGAATTTGTTTAAGTTCGGTTGAAGTACAATGGTGGTGTATTCCACGGGTGGAATCAATATAAATTATTCAACGATTGCTGTGACCCAGAGTTAACATTTTAGATCTGATTTATAACAACGATAAGATATATAAGAAATCTATATTCTATCGATTTGACACAAATTTCTTATTCTTATATTCTCATGTTTTTTTTTTATTATTATTATATTTCAGTCATAAAATTGCTGTGTTTCACAACTTTGCGCAACTTTCCGAGACTACCTGCATGGGTAAATAACTTACACAGCACTTCAGTTTCATTCGTATACAATAAATCAGTTCTGCAGTAATGTTTCAAGTAGTTTACTACAACTTAATCTAATTTTACTGTCCATAACGTGTTTTATTTAATAATGATGGCCATTTGAGGAAATGATGGTGTGGACACTCTCGTTAAATTATGATTCTAAAGTCACAAAGATATGTTGATGATATAAGACATATTACTTATGTGACTTCTAATAAATGTAATGCTTTAATAAAGTGTATTACTGGTGATACATTCACTTCTGTAACTCAGCACCTTTCCAAAAGATTGTTTAATCTGCTTCTATTTATTTAACAGCCGCCGTAAAAACTTCCCGAAGAAGATGTTGAAACACATTTTCTTTCATATCCTTCCTACCTGGATGGTGGGATTAGTCGAGAGTCGTTTATATGTCTATAAAATGTAAAAGTAAAAAAGTGCACGCTGTGCATGTATCGGCGAAATGACAGAAAGGATGTCCATCATATGCCATACTTTCGTGCTCGTTTTTATTGTCCGGCTCGTTCTCGACGAGATCCACGAGTCCACTTCGCGTTTCGCTCGCCGTTTTAGTGTAGTTTCACTTCACTTTGGCGCTCGTTGAGTGCGCTCAGCCAGCTCGTCGGTGCCCAACGAGCGCTGCTCATGGTTTATTTATCCAACAGTCCCGACACTTTTACAACATTTATACGCCGAGTTTATGCAGACTGATAGCGCGACCGACACGAAAGGAGTTAACGATGTTTTCGTACGGCGCGTAAAAAGTTATAAAAACTGACAATGTGCGCGAGCTGATTGTGAGCTCAGAAGGAGCGTAGTTCCGGACAACGCCATGGAGGTCGTTACATTATATCGTTAATGAAGAGCGTATATTATGGTTACAATTACGATTTATTCATTGTTCGCATAGTGGATGACTTTGTATACGGTGTTCCGCTACTTTTGGTGGAATCTTTAATGAATTTCTTAATGCATATCTTCTGAAATTTATTTTCTCAAAACCAGTTTTATAAATTACCAACCTCTAATAACGACTGTGGTAATTAATGGGATTGATTTTAGTACTTTATGTTTTCGTAGCTTTGTTGCTAATTTTTATGTTAATCCTTGAAAAGGTATCACGTACACATTAATCATCTATCCAGATAGCTCTAAATTTGCAATGTGCAAAGATTTCCAAGTAAAAGCATCTACAAATAAAGAAAATTTTCTTTTTATAACTTTGATGCAAATTTTAAGAAAAATTGTGTGAATTTCCTTATAGATCTTTGAAATCGTATCACTTTCTTTGTTAAATTCAAAAAATATACAATTTCCTTAAATTCTTTGAACAGATAAAAGATAAAACTTAATTCGCTGTTAACTGGCGAGAAATTTGCACAAGTGGTATTTTTTTTTTGCAAAAATAATTTGTTTTGTTTGACACAAATTTGACGCAAATTTTAGAAGGAACTGGTGGAATTTATACCAAGTATTTGCCCTTGTCAAAGTAGGATAAAATAATATTATTTTCCCGATTAGCAGAGCAAATTTAAATTAAAAACTAACTTCCAAAGACAAACTTTTTTTAAATTTGTCTGAAGACCGCCTCCCTTTGCAACCCAAGACGTTAATAATAATTAAAGCGCTTGCCTCAGATTTATTTTTAATTCCCGTGTCTGTTTTTGTTTTTCAGTTTGTATATAAACCGAAAACGTTTAGCAACCAGAAAAGAGCCTTGAAGTTTCGCGTCACGATTCGTGCGTTCTCCCTGAACTTAGACGCGCACGCGGTGCTCGTCCATTAGTTGTTTTAGTTGCAGCGGCGCATACATTAAAAATAAAATTATTTCGCGTCTCGTCCAGCGTATGTGCTTGCATCAATTTATGTAAGGTCCCACCTTCCGGCGCGCGCAATAACGCTCGACTTTACGGGCTGGCCAGCGGTGTCGGTAATTACGATTACGTTGCACGTACGATATATAGGAGAGCGCGCGCCCATTGTGATGATGGCGAAACGGAACGGCTCGCGTTGCTTGTTGGTTCGCGCCGAGCTGTAAACAACAACCATGTTAAAGTTGAGCTGCGGCCACCGGAGCCAGTCTGTTACATATATCGGCTCTTGCTTTGCTTGAATGCGCATGGCGGCCGGTCGCAGGGAGTTCGTGCGCGATCCGGTCGATTCGTGCGGCGAATGTCGCTTGTGAAATTTTTCGGAGGCCGAATTTACAGCTGATCGCGTGGAGGAATTATTGCCGTGCGTTGCTGCCAAAGCTCGCTTGAAATGACGACGTGAACTTTAAGTTGTCGTTTTACTGCCGGTCGGACGAGAATATCTTAAGAATTATTTCTTATTTCTTAATTTCTTCCTGGTCATAACATATAATTGTTACTGTTTTCATTTGGGAGCTGGACAATCTCAATTTTGTTTTTATTGGACCGTTTGAAGCGATTTTGGCTGTAAATTTGGAATGTTTTTCCTTGACTATTCCTTTGATAAAATATATTGTTTTTTGTACCCAAAAAGTTGTGGAAACCCCTGGATTTTGACTTAACTAACCCAAGAAGGAAAATTGCCTAGATCTAAATTCTATGATTTTTTAAATTAAATATTTGAAGCAATTTTAATTGAAAAATTAAAAAATTGTTGCGTTTTTTTCGTGGAAATCGACTCTACAATAAATCCTTTGATTAAATCATCTATTTTTAGTATATTTAGTAAGTTGTGGAAGGTCCTTGATTTTGACCGATTTAATTTAGGAAGCAATAGCATAAACCAACGACAATGTTATTAATGGATTCCTTCATCTTTCCCACAAATTCAAAAATAAGGACAGTTGCAAGGACACTCTATTGTGATATTAAACGATAACAATAGCGAATTAATTAATTTCCTCTCCTCCGACGTACACCGTTTATTTTCGTGTTGTCACACTCTTGTTGTTTCAATGTTTGATGGCTTCCTTCATCTTTCCAGCATCCTGTGCGTCGTCGCACAGTAGCAGGCAATCGCTTAACAATTATTGCGCCTTCCGTCTCCTGCACGGAAAGAGCATCGGAGAAAGACGTTCTTGGGTCGCTTCGAATTCCTCTCGTCTTTCATCCCGCGCGTTTATTTTGGTTCTCGGTCGTCTTTTCGATCCGCGCCGAAGTAAAAATACCCGGTGCGCTTCTCTCAATGCTGCGGAATGCTCGATTTTAATTGCTTGCGCCTTTCAGCGCACTCCGAACTTTCGATTCGTCATTAAATTTCCTCTCGAGTGTAATTCAATATAGAAATACACGCTTTATGGCGTTTAGTAAAAATTTATTGCCTGCGAAATTTTTCAACGCAACTTGATCGCGCAACGTTGCGTCCCTATCATATTTTTAATGAGTGCCTTTCATCATCATCATGGCGGTGCTGTTATTTCGTTGTTCGAGTGCGTTTCGCGTTGCGTCGTGCATTATTTTCCGCAATTAAACATCACTTGATTATGGCGGTCGATTGTTAGTTACCAGTTAATGGTCACTGGCTGGCGATGTGATTAATTCCGCCGTTTGTATCACCAGTTTTGCAACCTGACGCGCTGAAGCGCAGTCCATTTGATCTATTATTGTCAATAATGTTTGATTCTCATGCAAAAGAGCGTCGGATGACGAGTTATGCGTTATGCGCTCGTGCACTGTTCGAAATCGAGATCGATGGCGTCGCTGATGTTATTAATGTTTAACGCTAACGATGGCACGCGCTTTGTCTGCGCCGCAACGCTTGCGCGGCTCAGCAATGTTTCGCTTTGAAACGAAGCGAAATAAAACGAGTGAAAGTGCGAACGCGTGGATATGTTTTGGGTGTAAACGCGAGGACATTTTCATCTGTTACCATGGACTGCGACGTTTTTCTTGGCACGTCGTCAAACTTCGGAAATTTAGAATATGGAGTGCAAAGCCGGCATTATGATAAAATGAAAATTAGTGAGAATGCAAGTGAATGAGAGTGTTTTCCCCGCAACGTATTTATTCCATTATTCCATGTTTATTCATACGTTGCGCACTTTGAGCACCTCTTTGGCTGATTGCGAGTGCGTAGAAAGTTAGCAAGGCGACGCACAACAATAAAAACTTCGCCGCGCTCCGAGAAAACGTTTCTCGTGCGCTTGCGACATGCGCTGTTAATTTCGTAAATGTTAAATTTCTACGCACGCGCCGGCACCGGCGCTGACTGGTAAACAACTAAAACACTCGGTGTATTAAATTGCCATTGACAAAAGGCCGTTAGCATTTGAACGAAATAAATCATCGTAGAAACTTATTACGCGTCGTCCGGCTTTAATCTAATGATCTCTTTCTCGAATTAAAATGAATTAAAAAACGTTACGGACTAATTGAGCGCAGTGAACGTTCTGTAATCTGTATCTCTGCTACCCATTGTAGCTTTTCTTGCTTGCGCCGCATTTCTCATTGTCCTCCTCCGCCCATTGGCAAAGTTATCTCTCACTGTTAGGTATTATTTACTCTGCCGTTAATTTAAAGTGCGCTGCGAGATTAATCAGTTAATACGTTTAAACTTAGCCTACTTTTACGTTTCCCACTTATTTTTAGTTTGTTTGCAGTGCGCGCTCTAGCTCTAGTTGAGATGAAGGAAAATCAACGGTCCGATTGCGCGTACGCTTCTCAGCGCTTCGGCGTCGAACTTTGCGTTTAGTTGTTGTTTGGCCTCAATCCACCTCTGGCCGCGCCAGTCAAGCTCGTATTAAAAACGCAAACATCCTGCGCATTGTGTCGCACGCAGGAGCACCTCGATTTATTAGTTTAAGTCGGTTTAAGACATTCGAATCCGCGGGCGTCTACGCTCTCTTCATCAACAACAAACGTTCGTTTGTATCGTGTGTCGAAATCTTCACTCGAGCGTGCGCAATGCACTTTAAATCAAAACAAGCGCGCAAACCGACGCTTTCGAAGGCTTTTAATGTTGGGTCGAACGTTTTGCTTTCGATTTGCGGTCGGAATCAGAGAGTGTAAGAACAGTATCGTGTGCTCGCGGTGTATAATCGTCGAGCAAATTGATTTTTGACTCTTGCTCCGTTTCGCCGACGTTTGGTCGGTTGGCAAATGTCGTGCAAACAAACGAGTAACGCAAGATTCGCATTTGCGTGAGATGTATTTGCATTTTTTAGGACGCTACACGTGGTCACGTATTTTCCTCGTTGGCTATGAGTTTGCTTTCTTTCGACCGCACACTATATTTACAATCGTTCGGATGAGTCATGTTTGGGTTCGGTATATTATGATTCAAGCTTTGAGTTTGCAGGTAGTTTGTGCAGAAAAACAATGAAACTGCTTTGGAACCTTCTATTTGCATATTTTTGTGAGTTGTGAATAAATATTTACAGAAACTTTTGATGGAATATACGATGAAAATTACACCACCCACATGTGAAAATATGACCTGCAACATGCTCATTACGGCGATTTCAATGAAACGCCGCTTATAACGATTAATTATCGACTTATCGGTCGAAACGCAAGGTGCGCGTCACGGCCGTAAAGCACGTCGAACGTCGACGATCGTCGGCGCTCCTTGCCGGATAACGCAATGTGCGAAACGAAGCTAGAAATTCGCCCGATCGTGCGAGTCGGGAGTTTTATCAAATCAACAATTGACTCTTTGATTGTGCAGTTGTTTGGTACACGTCGGCGTCGGAAAGTCGATTCGGTAATTTAGAAGGACCTGACTCTACCGACAACGGCGCGGCGATAACAACAAACGATTCGGAACGTTGTTTCGAACGCATTGCACGCGATTTCGACGTCTATTTGTCGGTTTCGTCCTTGGCGATGAATTGTTAATGCACGCCGCTCGCCTACTGCGCGCGATCTTGCCGGCTTTTGATTTGGTTGATGTTTTTGTTACCGTTTTTGTTGCTCGTTTTATTTTTTATTGGGCACGCGCATTGTCTTTTTTGATGCGGACGTTTTATTGCTTTCCACCGCGGCGAAACGACTAGGCAAGTGTGGTTTTATGTCAACGACATGTTGTGACTCCCCGGCGAACGTTAATAATTCATGTGTTTCGTGTTGTTGCAGATGGCGGATCCGGATCCAGAGACGTTGCTCGAATGGCTGAGCAGCGGGCTGGGCGACGAGCGCGATATGCAGCTGATCGCGTTGGAGCAACTGTGCATGCTGTTGCTTATGTCCGACAATGTGGACCGCTGCTTCGAAAGGTAATTGTCGCACCTGCGGACCACCAGCGAGTGGAAACATTTTTCGCCCTTGCTAATGATCGTTCTTCGTGTCTCTTTACAGTTGCCCTCCGCGCACTTTCCTGCCGGCGCTGTGTCGCATCTTTCTCGACGAGCAGGCGCCGGAGAACGTTCTGGAGGTGACGGCGCGCGCCATCACTTACTACCTGGACGTGTCCGCCGAATGCACCAGGCGCATCGTGTCGATGGACGGCGCCGTCAAAGCCATCTGCAACCGGCTGACCGTGTGCGAGCTGTCGTCGCGCACGAGCAAAGATCTCGCCGAGCAATGCGTCAAAGTTTTGGAGTTGATTTGCACTAGAGAGGCGGGCGCCGTCTTCGAGGCCAACGGTTTGAGCAACATCCTGCCCTTCATACGCGACAATGGCAATCGCGTGCACAAGGACACGCTGCACTCGGCGATGGCGGTGGTTTCCAGGCTGTGCACCAAAATGGAGCCGGCCGATGCCCAGCTGCCGTCGTGCGTGCAAGCTTTGAGCACTCTGCTGCGTCACGAGGATGCTTTGGTTGCTGACGGTGCGCTTAGATGTTTCGCATCCGTTGCGGATAGGTTTACACGTAGGGGAGTTGATCCGGCACCACTGGCTCAACACGGTATGCGTCTTTTCTTACAACTTTATCTTCTGTTAAATACAAACGAACGTGTTTTTGTAGGTCTAGTTAGTGAATTACTACATAGATTATCAAATGCGGCTGGTCCAGCACTTGCCACTGGGAGTCAAGGAACTCCCGGCAAGGCTACTGCTACCACCAACACCCCAGCGGTCGTGCCTGACCCTAAGGCAACAGCCGCGTCGGTTTCTACTATAATTAGTCTGCTCTCAACCCTGTGCCGAGGATCCCCAACCATCACACATGTAAGTTGATCCCGACCCTACCATTGTTTCTCTTCAATAACACGTTTCTTGTTGCTCAATTCCTCCAGGATTTGCTAAGATCGGAGTTACCAGACGCGATCGAAAAGTCCCTGAAAGGCGACGAGCGCTGCGCCCTTGACTCCATGCGTCTCGTCGACCTGCTTCTAGTCCTGCTGTTCGAAGGGCGGCGCGCGCTGGGAAAAGCCGGTCCCTCGAGCACCGGCCAACTTTTGCCGCGCATCCGCCGTATGGACTCGGCAGCTGAGAAATCGCATCGCCAGCTGATCGACTGCATCCGCTCGAAGGACACGGACGCGCTCATCGAGGCGATCGAAAACGGCGGCGTCGAGGTGAACTTTATGGACGACGTGGGCCAGACGCTGCTCAACTGGGCGTCCGCCTTTGGCACGCAGGAAATGGTGGAGTATTTATGCGAGAAGGGAGCGGACGTCAACAAGGGCCAACGCAGCTCGTCCTTGCACTACGCCGCTTGTTTCGGCCGACCTGCGATCGCGAAAGTTTTGCTGCGCTACGGTGCCAATCCAGATCTGCGGGACGAGGATGGGAAGACTCCTTTGGACAAGGCTAGGGAGCGTATAGACGAGGGACATCGCGAGGTGGCGGCAATTTTGCAATCTCCCGGCGAGTGGATGATACCCCTCGATAAAGACAAACAACGTAAGACGGAACAGGACGGTGAGGAGAACGTGGAGCCGCGCGGCGATCCGGAAATGGCACCGGTGTACCTCAGCCGGCTGTTGCCCGTGTTCTGCTCGACGTTCCAGGCCACCATGCTGCCGTCGGTGCGGCGCGCTAGTCTGGGCTTAATCAAAAAGATGATACACTATATCCAGCCCTCGCTCCTCGAGGCACTGTGCCATCCGGAGGCGGCCACGCATCACTTCGGCACGCAACTCGTCGAAGTCATCGGCGTGGTGCTCGACAACGAGGTGCGTAATCTTGTCGCAATAAAAACCATCGTTTCGCATTTAACATTTCCTCAGCTTTGGGTGGAGTGGAGATGACTGAAACCTAAACAAATCTAAAAGCATCGATGTTCCAGATTGTGTATAGCTGGCCGAGCATTCGATGCACCCCCTTGGGGGTGCTGGTGCGTCACGTGCGTGCTTCTTTGGTTAATGACAAGCACATTATACAGTCACAATCCATGGTTAGTTGTTGCTCCCCGCAGAACGTTCAGCATCAAGCTTCATCAGTGCGGATCACATGCTGTCCATGTCGATACTAAATATTTCACATCTTAACAGACATGTTTGAACTAACTGTACGCTTGTTCTTGGCGCTTTCAAACCATAACAAAGCTCGCCAGGTTGTGTCTGTATAATTCGTTTGATTTGATCATTTATTCTTGACGTGCCTCGCCAAAGCGCTGTAATTGATTTACCTTTTCATGCGTTAAATTGTTTTACTCTCTGTTGCGGCAGGAGGACGAGGATGGCCATCTGGTAGTCTTGGGCATTATTCAAGATCTGATGAACAAAGCGCAGGATATTTTCCTCGACCACTTTGCTCGGTTGGGGATTTTCTCGAAGGTACAAGCTTTGGCCGGATCGCCCGAACCGACTGGGAGTGCGGAAGAAACAGAACCTGCTACTGAACAAGGTATAATAAATCCATCGGTCTTTAGTAATGTCAATTTGTGACTGAAATATTTTATTGGCATTTAGAATCTCTGGAAGTCGCACAAGTGGAAGATGCGAAAGAAGTCTTGGCTGGCAAAGCATACAACTGGCGCGATTGGTGCATCTGCCGCGGTCGTGATTGTCTATACATCTGGTCGGACGCCGCCGCTCTGGAACTCTCTAATGGTTCCAATGGCTGGTTTAGATTTATCTTGGACGGGAAATTAGCGACGATGTACTCGAGCGGATCGCCCGAAGGTGGCGCGGACACTTCTGGTGAGTGCCCAATTTGTCATACTTTAAAAGTAGTTGAAAGCATGACTTTCATTCATCGCATTGATTGCGTACGATCACCGAAGGAAAGCGTAATTTCCAGTCCATCAACTTTCGACATTCGACAACATATAATAAGAACATAGATTAGCGTTTGCTTTCTTATCTAATTTTATCGTCACCCGCATGTATTCTTATTCTTTGACTGGATTAAAGTTCTGAGGCCTGTTGTTTTAGTCCTGTTAATAATGTTACGGTCCTGTAAGTAATTTTGATACAGTAATCGGTTAGTTTTTTGCATACAGTAAAGTACAAAACCAGTTGGATATATAGCGGGCTAGTTTTGTTGATTTGCATCCTCCCTATCTTCATCATTGTGTCGTAACACAAGTGATTGTCGTTTTTGTTTCTTTTGTTCCGATAGGCAAGGGTCGTGCGGCCGATTCCCACGCTACCGAAGGTAAGTGCTTCACATTATTATTTTAGAGGCTTTGTCTCTCGGAGCTTACCATTTGAGTTTACGTTTTTCGTTTCGTTTTTGATTCTAATTTATCATCAGAGTTAATACCAAGTCAGTTAAACGAGTGATTACAGTTCGGCACCAGAAGTGTGGTAATGCAATGAAAACTTTTGTGTTTAGAAAATCGCGGCGAATTTTTGGAGAAATTGCAGCGCGCGAGAGCAGCTGTGAAAAACACCACGAATTCCCAGCCGATCCTTTCGAAACCGGGCGCGACGCGGCTCGTCATTGGCAACTGGAGCTTGACGTCCCGGAAGGATGCCGAGCTGCACATCCACAACTCCGACGGTCAGCAGCAAGCAACCATCTTGCGGGAAGATTTGCCTGGTTTTATTTTCGAATCCAACCGAGGAACAAAACATTCGTTCACTGCCGAAACAAGTTTAGGTGAGTCTCGGAAGTTGCGTTGCCCTTTTCCGATTACCTACTTAACTGTGTTTCTCCTGTTTTCATTTATTGATACGCATTTATTTCATCGAAGCTCTGGTCGCAGGTCCCGAGTTTGCTGCGGGATGGGCCAGCAAGCGCGGCAAGCGTCTCCGTTCGAAGATGGAAGCGACCAAACAAAAGGTGAAGAATTTGGCGCAGTCTCTCTACGATCAGTACTTCAAAGCGGCGCAAGCTCAACCGCGAGGAGTCGTCGCCAAATTGGGCAACATCGTGGCCCATATCGAGCGCGCCTGTCAGAAGCAATGCACATACGGGAACAACCGCGATGGCGGCAATTCGTGGCGCGAAATCCTCCGCAACGCTTTGGACGACCTCACGCAGATCCTCAAAGAAGACGGCGTCGTCAGTGCGTACGAACTGCACAGCTCTGGGCTGGTCCAAGCTTTACTGTCTCTCTTGTCAACGAGTTATTGGGACCAAGGCTTGAAATCTTCAAAGAGTAATAAATATCAAAAGCAAAGAGTACAAGTTTTCAAGAAATGCTTTGAGGAGCAGATCAACGAGGGGCAAAACTCCATCCTTATTCTTGTGCATAAATTAATCTCGGTTTTGGAAAGCATTGAGAAACTGCCGGTTTACTTGTACGACACTCCTGGAAGTGGGTACGGATTGCAAATCTTGACTAGACGATTGCGATTCCGCCTCGAAAAGGCGCCGGGCGACAGCACTTTAATTGATCGCACCGGACGAGGACTTAAAATGGAACCTCTGAGTACCGTTGCGCAGCTTGAACGTTATTTGCTGAAGATGGTGGCCAAGCAGTGGTACGACTACGATCGCAGTACTTTCCAGTTTCTGAAGAAGGTCAAGGATCCTAAATATCAGACTTTCAAGCACTCTCATGACTTCGACGAGAACGGTATCATTTTCTTTATTGGTACTAACGGCAGAACGAGCTCCGAATGGGTTAATCCGGCGCAGTACGGCCTCGTAACCGTGGCAAGTTCGGATGGTAGGAATTTGCCGTATGGTCGCGTGGAAGACATTCTCTCTAGAGACTCGTCGGCGTTGAATTGCCATACTAACGATGATAAAAAGTCTTGGTTCAGTATCGATCTAGGACTCTATGTTATTCCCACGAGTTACACCCTGCGACATGCACGCGGCTATGGCCGCTCTGCGCTTAGGAACTGGCTGTTCCAAATGTCTCGCGATGGCATTACCTGGACTACATTGTCCACCCACACGGACGACACGATGTTGAACGAGCCCGGGTCCACATGGACCTGGCCAATTACGGTGCCCGTCGATGAATACCAAGGATGGCGGCACGTGCGTATCCAACAGGCCGGAAAGAACGCATCCGGGCAGACGCATTACCTTTCTCTGTCAGGTTTCGAGATTTACGGACAAGTGACGCAGGTGTGTGAGGATTTGGGCAAAGCTGCGAAGGAAGCCGACGCTCATTTGAAGAAACAGCGCAAAATATTGAAGACGCAAATGTTGAAACACATTACGGTGGGAGCGCGCGTTATTCGCGGCATGGACTGGAAATGGCGTGATCAGGATGGTACGCCACCAGGGGAGGGTACAGTCACGGGCGAGATTCACAGTGGGTGGATCGATGTTACATGGGATCATGGCGGTTCGAACTCATACCGCATGGGAGCCGAAGGCAAATACGACCTGCGTCTGTCGAACACCTACGAGGCTGAAGTCCTCGCGCAAAACAAGACGCCAGCTGGCAAAAAGGAGAAAGACAAGCAAAGCGTGCTCACGAGTCGCAAGAGTAGCTCCACACCTAGTCTCCCCGAAGCTACCGACGTAAAATCCGTAGCGTCTACCGAACAAGCCGCGTCTGCGGATAATTTGGCTGCGAAACAAGCCGCAGAGACGATAGCCGAGAGCGTTCTCTCCGTGGCTCGGGCTGAAGCGAAAGCCATCGTTTCAGTAACATCCGAAAGCCAAGCGGCAAGCAACGACTCAGAATTATCTGTCGTCGTACACCCGCTCAGAGACCCACACCACGACTTATCTGCGATCAATAACTCGGTTTCCAGCGACCTGGCTACAATCGTTGAAAGCTTGACACTTTCCGACTCGAAACCCAGCAACGTACCTAAAAAGTTCTGTGACGAGCAGGCATCCAGTCAAAGCACAGAATCAAAACCGAACTCCTCCAATCTCAACAAAGCCAGATCAAAGACAAGTCAAGTGGTCGCAGCCACGGCTCAAAGTTTTGTCGAGGCATTGGATAAGATCCGCGAAGGTACCGATATCTTTAGAAATAATACCAACAACTTCCTGTCCGGCGAATTGTTAAATCTCGGCGTTGGCACCGCTCAGAATCCGATTGGAAACTTGGCAACGCAGAATCAAAACGCGCCCGGTGTGAAGATGGCCGTGGAGCAAGAAGGAACCAAGAGGAAGTCGGACGAACCCGCCGAGGAATCGTCCGTGACGAGTTCTAACAATGCACGAAACTCATCAAATTGTCCCATTGTGGTGACAAACCCAATGAGCGTTAGTGTACCTAATTTGACCACGGACGCTGGCAATCAAATCGAACCGTCATCTACAGCCAGTCTTTTAGAGACGTTCGCAGCTCTGGCGAGGAGGAGAACATTGGGTTCAGTTTCGACTACGTCTAACTCCAATGCTAATCCGAACAATGCCACTGGGATTACAACAAATGCGCAGAACAACGCGAACGCGAACATTTATCCACGTGGACCAAATTCGGTGACTAGTTTGGTGCGTTTGGCATTGTCGAGTAATTTCCCAAGCGGATTGTTGAGCACCGCCCAGAGCTATCCAAGCTTATCGACTAGTAACAATCCAGCGCCGTGCGGCATTCCCACGACAACGGCCGCAGCTCAAGGGTTGAGCCAGGCATTGACGATGAGCTTAACGTCTACGAGCAGTGACAGCGAACAAGTCTCGCTGGAAGATTTCCTCGAGTCTTGCAAAGCACCCACTTTATTGGCCGAGTTAGACGATGACGAAGACATGGCCGAGGATGACGAGAACGATGATGAGGAAAACGAAGATGATGCCGACTACGAAGAAGTCATGGTATCTCGAAATTTGCTCGCCTTCATGGAGGAAGAGGCCGGGTTCGATGCGCGCCCTAGCAAGCGACGCTCCTGGGACGATGAGTTCGTGCTCAAGCGACAATTCTCGGCGCTGATCCCTGCGTTTGACCCTCGTCCAGGTAGAACCAACGTCAATCAGACCACTGATTTGGAAGTCCCGCCGCCAGGTCAAGCTGAAAGTGGCACCTCCACTGAATTTGATCTGTTACCCCAACCTAGACTGCAACTCGTACTCAGAGGTCCTAATCTACCCGGAATACCGGATGTGGAAGTTGAATTGAACGATTCAACCTGGACGATATTCAAGGCTGTGCAGGAATTGGTACAGCTTACTGAGCTTGGCTCCCGACAGGAAAAACTGCGTCGTATCTGGGAGCCGACATATGTGATCGTGTATAAAGAGGTTAAGGAGGATGGGTCTTCGGAAGAAGACGGGCGCACCACACCGGTGGTGACACTTTATTCTAGAAGCGGCAGCAGTTCAATTGCTGGAACGACACTGTCTCCAAGCACGCCTATCCCTGGTACACCTTCGATGTCCAGCTGTACGGTTGAAGACGTCCTGCAGTTATTGCGGCATTTGTTCGTTATCACAACGTCGGGAGATGACCAAGCCCTGAATCAGTTCGACAGAATGGAGATTACGCCGGAGGAGTTCAGCAGCAAGAAGATAACCAACAAACTCCTGCAGCAGATTCAAGACCCGTTGGTGCTGTCTAGCGCGAGTTTGCCGGTTTGGTGCGAGGAGTTGAATCATTCGTGCCCGTTCCTGTTTCCGTTCGAAACTAGACAGTTGTACTTCAACTGCACGGCGTTCGGTGCGTCGAGGAGTATCGTGTGGCTGCAGACGCAACGGGATGTTACCATTGAGAGGCAGAGGGCACCCGGATTGTCGCCCAGGAGGGACGATCCTCACGAATTCCGCGTTGGGAGGTTGAAGCATGAAAGAGTCAAGGTTCCTAGAGGTACGTTCTAACATTTTTACATTCTTCGTCGGTAATGATAAAACAACGTTTATTTCTTTTGCAGAGGAATCTTTGCTCGAGTGGGGAATGCAAGTTATGAAACTACACTGTGATCGTAAATCAATTTTAGAAGTCGAATTTCAAGGCGAGGAAGGCACCGGTTTGGGTCCGACGCTCGAGTTCTACGCGCTGATCGCTGCCGAATTGCAGCGTCGCGATTTGCGCATGTGGATATGCGACGACGACCCTACCGTCTCGGAGGCGAGCATAGATCTCGGTGAAGGGGCGAAGCCGCCTGGGTATTACGTGCGACGCGTCGATGGTCTCTTCCCGGCGCCATTGCCGCAATCGTCGGACGTCTGTGATAAAGCGGTTAAATACTTCTGGTTCCTTGGCGTGTTCCTCGCCAAGGTGTTGCAGGATAATCGATTGGTGGACCTGCCGCTGTCGCAGAGCTTCTTGAAGCTGATGTGTCACGGCGAGATTCAAAACACCGTCAACGAACGCATCGGTTTCCCGACGTACACGAAGCGCCAAGTGGACGATGACATCATGACTTCGAGTCTCATCTCGGAGGAGAGCGAAAAAGAGCTGGAGTTGGATCCGCCAAAGCTCACCTTCGAAGAGAAACGCGCTTGGTACGAAACAATTTTGGGTCAGGACGATCTTGCGAGCATCGATCCGATCCGCGCCAACTTCTTGAAGCAGATTCAAGAACTCATTAAGCAGAAACAGATCATCATGCAGGATCACACGTTGTCTGCTGAAGCTAAAACTCATCAGATTCAAAATCTTTGTTTGAACCATCCGTCCGGGCCAGTGATGCTAGAGGATCTCGCGTTGACTTTCACATACGCGCCAAGTTCAAGCGTGTTCGGCTTCTCCTCGGTGGACTTGGTTCCGAACGGGGCTGATATTGAAGTTAACATTGAAAATGTTGAAGAATACGTAGATCTCACACTGGCGTTCTGCATGGACAAAGGCATCAGCCGGCAGCTAGAGGCTTTCCACAAGGGTTTCAACATGGTGTTCCCGATGGAGAAGTTGTCTGCGTTCAGTCCGGACGAGATGCGGGTGATGCTCTGCGGTGATCAGAACCCGCAATGGACAAGGGACGATCTGCTAAATTACACCGAGCCCAAGTTGGGTTACAACAAAGATAGGTACGTCAGTTCATTTCTGATCCATAAACATCCTTCAACATTTATGTATTATTTTCAGTCCTGGTTTCTTGCGTTTCGTGAACGTGCTCTTGGAAATGACGCCGGAGGAGAAGAAAGCGTTTCTGCAATTTACAACGGGATGCAGTTCCTTGCCGCCTGGCGGCCTGGCGAATCTGTATCCCCGATTGACTGTGGTAAGAAAGGTGGACGCTGGAGAAGGGTCGTATCCGTCGGTTAACACGTGCGTGCATTATCTGAAACTACCTGATTATCCAACCGAAGATATTTTAAGAGAAAGACTGCTTGCCGCCACTAAGGAAAAAGGTTTCCATTTGAACTAAAAATTTAACAGAGCAAATTAACTAATAATTATAATAAAGAAAACAAGGAGAAAACGAATCTATAGTGAATACGATTTAAGTATTTTCATGTAACTTATATTACAATTATACATAATATAAAACATATTGCAAAAATGATGTAACATAAGAGAACACTTTAGGTTTTGATTTTCTTATTCTAACGAGTAGTCGCCAGACGTAAGTTGAAAGTTGTAATTTGATTCACTATCCGATTCATTCTCTGTAAGCTGTAAACCTAGCGTGTTGTACGAGTTGAAACCTTCGAAACACTCGATATGTATCTCTAGACAAATTCAAAAAATGTATGTTGGCGGGCGTACATATCGACGATGACACAGAGAGAATGTTGCAAACGTACGCGCAATTTGGATGGACTTTAATTTGATGAAGGGATGCGTTTAAAACGGCTCATCAAGTGTTCGCGGACAAAACAAATGACCATAGTCAAAAAGCCACGATTTCGTTTGACCTTAATGTGTTTTCATTTCTTTAAATTTTAGGTGATTTTCAGTAACTTGTGATTGTTGTTGTTAGCATATTTCCGAAATTATTACATTGATAAGTAGCGCAAACAAATTCTAATTATAAACATATTATTATAAGCATAAGTGAGCGTTAGGACATTACAAAGTGCGCGCGGCGAGCGCGCGTAGTTTTCAGTTTTGGGGTGAATATTTGTTTCTGTCGTTTTCCTTTGGGTATTTTTTACGTTAGACACACATTAAAACACTTCGAATTCTGATGCTTTACCTATGATTAGTTACGATAAGTTATAGCATAACGTGAATATTATGGAATGCAGTTTGAATAAAGATGCGAGAAAAGTGAAAATTATGGTATATGTATATATTTCATGTATGTACTTTGATGTTATGATATATAATGTTATTATAATATATTTGCAAAAATTATTAGCGAGGCGCACTTTTAAAAAGATTTAAAGCAACTACATGAACCTGTAACTGTAATATCAATGCTTATGAAAATGCGACCACGAGTCGTAGTAATAAGTACAATGAAAAAAATATAAAAAATCAACGATTAATGCATCCATTTACAATGTTGGCCTATCCTCTTCTTAGGTTTGAACATGCGTAAGTATGACGACTACACTACACTTTTATTTTATTAAATAGTTTTTGCGCCTTATGCATAACTTATTAGCGAGGCGCACCTTAAACCACTCATGTTTCACATTTATTTTTTCTAAAACGTTTACATCTCCAGCAAAGTCGAATGGTTGCAGTAACGTAGTAGAGAATCGCGGTTTCTCCGTTATCATTTCCACAGTTTAGTTGATATAAGTTTCAATTTGATCGTTTGCGTAATTAATAAATTATGCTCATGATCAAGCAAGACCTCTTGGAAAACACTGTCCAATATGTTTGATCAAGAAACCTTTTAGGTTTATGATAAGAAAAATAGTAGTGGAGGAGCAATGGATATGGAATCAATGACACCAAATAGTTTATTCTAAATTCACCAAATTAAAATTTTCTCAAAGTAGAACAGTAGTAAATAAGTGCAGATGTCCCCAAAAAAGTCAATATTAAATCAGAAACGCCAAAATGTTTGTCAAGTTGCTTTCTGAAAATTCAACAATTATTAGATTACCTCTTTTAAGATACCATGACAACTTGTTACAACTTTTTCAGTCGTGTCCTATTTGCGTCGTATTTTCTGTTATCACCGAAGAGAGGAGGTAAACATACAGATTTTGTTGAAAAAAGTTCATTTTAAGTTACAGTGTCTAAAGGAATTCTAGTCAAATTCTAATTGTGATAGTGATTAATAGAATGTCACAGTGGGTATTCCTGGAGTGAAAGCATTAAAATATGGTGGTTTGCCGAAAACCTGCGTTATTAACGTTCAAAAGAGATCTTAAAATGAAATTAGCATATTGGAAGGTAGCACTCTTCTTTAATTATACTCAACCCGCAAATTAAGCGTTAACTAGTCGTGATACTCAAATCAACTGTGCCAACAGAAATCAACCAGCATCCTACGCATACAAAATACAAAATATACTTACAATAATATACACAACCGATGTTAGCACAATTATAATTTACGTTCACAAACAATTCGAATAATTGGGGTCCTGAACTTGACTTTTGCACGCTTCCGCTTTTCTTCCTGCTCTTTTCTTGCTCCGCCGCATTGTTTCGACAATTATAGTGGATCGTCAATTGTAAGTTATGAATCGACCAATGCATATACACAATACGTATTTGCTTGCGACCGCACATAAATAAAGCAGAATAAATAAGCGCTTATTGCATCGGACCATAAAAGAGATAATAATACCAGATAGCCGTGTCGTAAAAAATTGCAAAACTCTGAACCTTTGACTTTCTCAATATTTTCACGCTGCATTGTTTAACCGAGCTAATAATTTACAATGTTGTAACGTATTTTTATTATTCCCCGTCGAGATAAACATTTCGTTTTAATTTACAACTTCCCGCAGCGCCATATTTACGCAAAATATGCACGTAAATTAAATTCGCATAACAATACCGCGATGCGTCACGATGTCCTGCCGGTCATGCCGGGGCATGATGGTCATGACGGTCATGATATCTTTGGGTCATTCAATAAATAACCGCGCGAAATACCACCGCGCGTGAGCCGCGCAGCCATGGAAACACCTACAATCAGCGAACGAAGAAGAACGAGGTGGACGATGAACGTACACTTTGCCAATCTGGCCAAGATCCGAGATCCCGCAACCAGCGTCGAGAGTCATATCCACGCTGTATCCAGGAGAAGAAATAACGCGTTATTGATGTAGCCAAATCTTTCACGCCCGGAAGATATCTCCTCGTACAAGATCTTGCGAAGCCTTCTACAGAGCGTTCGATAATTCACGTTTTCAATTATGCATTTCTACAGTTTCTGGTGAGTTCGAATTAAGGATTCTTTGGTAGACATCCTGTGACTGATGTTTCGGCTACAAGACACGTGTGTTTTAATCGCGCGGATCGTGCAGCATCGCACGAACTGCGCGAATTTACATTTTTATGGAGAGTAATTTATAAGATGTGCGTTGCTAAGCGTCACGATTTTGGGTTTGCGGAATGCCATGGACCATTTTCGGATTATCGGAATTTAATATTCAATGAAGACACTATATTTTAAATTTGATCAATACCTCTTATGCCATAAGTGAAATCGTAAAAAGGGCTCTTGTTAAAGAATGAAGAACGTTTCTAATTGAATCGACAATATCTGCTTTGGCGAAATAAAGCCTTTGTAACATAAATTACTATAAGACATCAGAATAATTTTATATTATCATTATAAGCTTGCTCGCATTTAAATTGCTTATAATGATTAACTTAATAACTTGAAAACTTAGCACAATATAATTTATAGCTTTCGAATTGCATTTTTGGTCATTATTATTGAAAATCGAAACCCGCAGTATCCTGCAAGCCAGCTAATGAGGCGCATAAGTTCCACGCTCTAAACGCCTGCATCGTCGCCTTCGTTGCCTTCTCATCTTGGAGCGAACTAGTCACGCCGGAAATCGCTTTTCAATTCGTTGCCTCTTCGCGCCGCGGCGGGCGACGGCAACGGCAACGGCGACGTTCGCACGCGAACCATCCACACGCGAGACGCCGCGAAGAAGAAAAGCGCGCAGACATCTTAACCAACTGAACCAGAAATATCGGAAATATCTACCTATCAAACTTTACGGCTGCCGAGCCGCTCGAGACGTGCGCACAAAAAATAACGAGAGCAAATCGGCAGCTGATGCAAGCGAATCAAGTAAAAGTGAAGCGAAGACCATTTATGAATATTGATGGAAGTGGGCAAGGCTGACATGAGGGCTTTAAACGTTTTTAAAATGTTAAGAAGAATACGCACTGTGCTGAAACACAATATTGGCACAATGTGGCAAAAGAAAGATTTAACGTCGCAGTAAAATTTCAATGATTCGCAACGCTGAAAACCGATGCTGTACGCGCGCAAATAAGAAAACGCTTATTTAACGCAAATTTTGATGTTTTGTGCGTATTAACTTCTTCGCGTTGGTCGGAAATCTGCTAGTTCATTAACTCTCGATTCTCCTCGTCTCCGTTTCGTCCTGACGCTCTTCTTCTACAGCACTTCTTCCGAGTGCGTTACCGTTTCAATTCCGCGACGCGCTTAATAAATCGCGGGTCTGAATCATGCGCGCCGGCGTCGGAGTCGTCGCCGCGGCGGAATCACTTAAAAATCCAGGTGGGGGTCCCCGTCAGGTAAGCGTGACGCGGCCACGCACCGTCTGCCGCGGAGGAGTTCTTCGTGCGCACACCGCGAACGACTGGGCGAAGTGCACGACGTGAAACACGGCGCACAAGACGCGCGGAACGGTAACGTGCGTTTGCGTTCATTCAAAAGATTCGCTAACGACGTAGGAGGTTTCGTACTTCCCTGCAAATGCGTACATACTTCAAGGATCAATGTGAGAACTACGAACATTTGAGTTTCACGCATTGCTAGTGACTGGAAATTGATTGAAAGCGAAGCAAAACTTTGAAAAAGTTGGACAACTTTTGAACAAAGTTTGGAGTGTTGTTGGGTGATTTTGAGTGTGTGTAAAGTGCATTTGGATTTATACGTCACTCGAGCGCTCAAGGATTTATGGTCTTGCGGCTGGTTACAAGCGGAATACAAATTAGCAAGGTAATTATGCGAGCAACAACAAATTAACGAACTGAACAACAAAATCGCGCAGTTGAAGCAGCAGGCGATCAGACAAGATCACTATCGGCTTCTAAATCACGTAGAAAGTAAAATGGAAATGATGAAAACAAAACCACAAATTGCAAATTTCTATTCGGTAATTACAAATTTCGAAGTTGAAAATCGATGGAACAAAATTCCAAATTGATTCCAATCATTGATTTCTTTCCGCTTCGAGACGTGATTGCCGATTTCAACATTAGAACATTTGAGCAGAACAGAACTTTACGTTGAACAGAAAATTGAATATCGCAGCAGCAGAAAGTCAGCAGTGAGGAGTAAGGATGGAAGACGTAATTTCTCGAGGGCAAGAAATTGTTGCGCTTGCAGGGAATTTACGATCGTAAAAGTTTATCATTCTTTCTTACGGTTTGCCTGCTCATCGGATATTGAATAGACTGAAAGTTGTTGTTAAGCGATAGAGAGGCCGTGGTCGGGATGTTGGAAACAATGCACGTGGAATGTAAGTCATCTCGATACGAGTTGCTCGCATCTGATACCATTTGCATCTCCTGGCCGCGGATGATTTAATTGGCCATTGAAGAAATGCAAATGCCAGAACCGAAGGAATGCAAAAATTTCCACGTGCAGGATCACAATGCACGATTGCATGAGATAACACGACCTTAATTTTTAATTCTTATTATATTAGAATAATATGGCGTTGCAGTGCGTTTGCAAACTCAATTACGATGGGTATGTCGAACTGGGGAACATTCATTCGTCGAGTGCAAATAAATATTTATTATATGCATTGTATTCATTTTGTTTTGTCTTGTTTCGATCACTGGAAGATTTTAATATGAGGAATTAATTATGTTGAGCTTAGATGTTAGGTTATGTTAGAGTTCGGACGATTTTTTAGACCAAACAAGTTATTATATTACTTTGTATTGTTAGTGTTTCATTCCTTCTAGAAACATTTATTTCATTCTTACTCGTGCCGCCTGTTCCTCGCGGTTATTACCATGTTACTAATTTGTTCGCCACGTATTGCTCGAAGATAAAGCGCTTGCACCGGATCGAATGGGCGAGCGAAATGTACAGTTTCATGTGCGCACAATTGGCCGATTGGCAATTGCTCACTCACAATCAGCACATCGATGCTAATCGCAAAGCTGAGGCGTTCAATAATTTTGTAATCCACCGATACCGAATAAAATATGTCAATAATATACTTTCACATAAATACACCGTTTTCTGTGACGGCACAAGACACGCTCATTTATTGGCAATTATTACAGCATCATGTTGATATACAAGAAAATCCGTTCGAGAATATCTTAATATATATGGCTAATGAATACGTCATGAGTCATGACGGTATGTGCGTACGTGTAGATATTATAGACAGCGACGCAGTAAAATGTTGAAGAATGAATGCTCGAAGACATTCCAAGTTTGTTTGAAGAGGAACCGTTCAGCTTATTTGCACCTCGACGCAACAATTCGAAAAATGCATCGATGTTTAATTAGTTCGTTTACTTGGTTCGAGGTAATTTCTAGTCGTAGTTTAGTTGTTCTATATTATAACTAAAAGGGAATAATATTAGAGGTTGCAATCGCTTTTCTCGCGAGCAATTCGCGCAGATAGGTGTAATCTGAAAACGGAATGAATGGGATTAAACTGATGCGAAACAAAAGGAAATTACGAAGAGGGGAGTCGTGAGAGATGCGAACAACTGTTTATATTTTATTAATACCTAGCACATATTATTTCTTGTACTTCTATTTGCAACTAACGTTAACGCATAATTTTACAATTTTTGCTCCTCTTTCGATTAGCGATTATTACTACCTAGTCCATACCACTTAATTATCTAATAAATTCTGCTCTAGATGAAGTTTTGTTTTCGCAAAACAGCTTAAACTCACACGATTTCTGTAATTTCATTTTCTCGTCTTTTCATTTTCAGTCTTTCAGTGTTTCGTAGACGCGCGGCGCGTTTCTTCTGCTTTTCTTCTCTTTTCTCATCATAATCAACGTGCGGCCGCGCATCTCGATGCAATCGTTAACGACGACGAACTATTTACATGAAAACCTGCTCGTCGTTTGCTCCTCCACTTGTTCTCCATTATTTTATTCTCTATCGGCGTACGCGCGCACTCGACTTCCTTCGCTGCCTCCGAGCGCTTTTATTCCTCGAGGTATTGGTGCATCGTATCATTATCGTTATTATTATGTGTAACGTTCCACTTCTCATTTAGCTTGTCGTCAATAAACACTATCAAAATTGCTATGAAAAATGATCGGTTAGGTATTCGAGCAAAAAATAAGAACGGCTCGGTTAAATGAAATAGATGTGCTTTCGATCGAATTATCTAATCACTTGTACATCCGGTACAGGTAAATTTGTTTCGAAGCTTTACCAAGTACATGCACTTGTTGATAATAATTTAAGCGATTCCTATGCGCCGTCGGTAGTGAGTCACTAGATGCAAACGAAGCCCGGCCTTATCGAGCGCTACCTGTCGTTAGGTGGGGACCGGCTGGGCGGAAACAGGAAGTCCATTTAAAAAGTCCGTTAAGGGAGCAATCGGTCGGCGTCATATGGCATCGCGTCGCCGGCGCGCGATCTCCAACGGACGCGAACAAGTGTCTTGATCGACCGTTGAGGTTCCCATGGATTGCGAGCAACCTGCGAGCTCGCAGTGCCCGATGTGCGTGCTTTACATCTGTGTCGGTTCGTTGCGCGCTCGAATTCATTAATATAAAGCGAAATAACGACATCGTTCTCCAACCAAATGATCCTCACGATATGCGCAACGTTGCGTCGCCGAAACATGATCGGCGGAGTCTTCATGCCAAAGCTATGAATGAGCCGAGTGTGAACAATGTAGCTGCATATTGCTTAATCGATTAACTTTATGCATCCGGTGGTTAAACCGGAGTTCGGTTTTGCGATAAAAGACCGGATGGTTGTTTACTTTCACTTGCCTGGGCAAATAATGTCGAACCAATTAAGAAAATCGCTCAAACATTGACCTGGAACTGATATGCAGCAAGAGTAAGATATAAAACATCCCAACGGGATTTTAACTTGTCAGATTATATGATGTCAAAGAAGAAAGGCATTATGTCGAAGTCAGAAAATGAAATTATTTGAAGAAGTGATGCGCAGCGCGACAGGTGCGTGGCATTGGCACACACTTCGTTTTACGATTCGATCTCGCGTTGCGTCGTGGCGTGGTTAATGGCCGGCAGGTTGCAATGGTCGAAATTACTCGTCAGGTGTTCGCGTGCACCGCACCGGCGATTCTTCATCCTCTGTGCACCGGTGCAAGTGCAACAATGTAAAATCCAGCCCATCGTGAACAATCAACCGTCGCTTCAAGGATACACCTCACGCTTCGACATCAACGGTTTTACTTGTTTAGGCAATACATGAAATAACGTTTTCAAAAATTCGGTTTTTTGTCAGAATTAAAGAAGTTTGAGGCAATTATAACAGTTTTCCTGGACTAAACGCTTATAGCCTAAAATATTTCTTTATTGGAACACATTTTACTTCCTTATTAGGAAGTAATTAAAACGTTTCCTTATAATTGTAGGTACAGTCATTAAACTGATAGTTTCGCTACCTAAAACTGTTTCCGAACTATTTATTTCGACGTAAATACTTGGAATAACTCGAAACAAATTTGGAACTGCTCTGAATAATGTTCCAAACGTTAAAATACTCAAAGCGCATAAAATTACACAAATGCACGATGCCGGAACCAAATCAGAAGCACCGAAACGCACCGAGACGTTTCCTTACCACACTTGAGTGCGTATTGAATCTTATGTTTGGTCACTTGGAAAATTCAACGCCTTTTCCGTACAAAATCTTAACACGCACCTGTGCATAACAACTAAAACGCCAATTAGGTGAAAATTACCAATTCACGATATTCTTTCGAGTAATTTTTTATTCAAAAATAAATTCTGTGTTATTCCTCTTTATATCTGAACTAAGATTACTTACAATTAGAAGTGATTCCGGCAAAGACTCAGACATCCTAGGTAAACAATTGTTTAACTTCCATTGTTTTTATGCGTTGGCGTATTTTATTTATATCCTAAGACGAATCCTAACATTATAATTAACAATTTCGTCATACTTATGTAAAGCAATTAAGCAACCGGTTAGATATAAATACCCAAGTTATATGTTTGTCTATAAATCTTAATAATTATTTGAATTTACAGAAATTAATGAGGTGTGTTAATAAAAATCGAAATTCTGCAAGAAAATTGTGCTCTTGCTAAATTCAGCACAATTTGCCATCGTTTCGAAGTTAAATAATCAAATAATTACGGTGATTATGCCCGCAATTAAAAATTAATCTCGCTCTGTGAGAGAATAATGATGAAACGCGAAATTTGCTCCTCCAATCCTTACATAAACCGAAGTAGTTTCACTCAACGACAATGCGGAAAATGATTAACTCCGGTAAATACTCTGTGTAAATACTTTAAACGGTTTCAGCTGTCATCAGTTACAAGTAAAAAACTTTCTTTTTTATTTTCTTTTTTATTCGCCTTTATCCGTTTGTTTCCCGGGTGTTAAAGCCGTCACAAAAGTCTTTTCCGTGCGTTTTCTGTGAAGTCTTAACGCGAGGTTTTTATTGTTCTGAACAAACGTCAAAACCCGCAAACTCGTTTTTGAAAAGATGTGATTATTTCGATTACTTTCGCCTTGTTGGAGTACAATATCTCCGTTTTCGGAACATCCTTAGTGTCTTCTTCAAATTGCTATTCACTTATACTCCATATTCGTCGCAGCGGTTAAGTTAGTTAATCACACGTTCGTCGTTACATATTGTTGTACGTTTTTTTCTTTCATGCGCCTTCGCGTCTTGACTCGGAATTACAATCTTTTCGTCTTGCGCTGTAGGTAGTTGTTGATGTACAGTACCGTTTCCTATGGGCATTCGAGTAACAAAGTAACGTCTACATGGACGAGATCTTGAAAAATTACAACAGAAAACTTATCGAAGTAGAACTTCTACAACACGTCTCATTATTTTCTGCTTGGCTTTCCACTTGCTGCATCTTTGGAGCTTCTCGCGTTAAAGTTCCTCCATTCGACGTTACTACAGTTACGCTTCGCAAATTGGACATTTGCATAGATACTAATTAGACACACCAAACTCAACAAATAACACATAAACTTTGTTAGTTTGATAATTCTACGTTTTCTGCACACACTTGATGAAACCGCAAAAAGTAAGAATGTTGAAATCACCGGGAGGCTTACAAAAGTTAGATATACGCCAAGATTGAGAGGAAATTACGAGAAACCGCCAGCGGAAACGGCATAATGCACCCATGCTGACGTGATCATTATTGTTGCTAATTACGACTCGAATACTGACAAAAACGTTCGTCTACAAGTAGGTGTGTTATGCGTTAAAGGATGTGAAGAAATTATGAAAACAGGAAGCGTTTAGAAATCCCTTTTTATAGTGACAATGGGACTTGTCAACGCCTGTCAACACAACACGTTCAATATAATTGCGGCTTTTCCCAAAGTATAGATATCGATCTGGTACTGGGGCACTAAATTAATTATAATTTTACATTACTTTGAGACTAGAAACAGTGACAATGCGACCGCCTTCACCTCGAAAGATGGCCCGTGAGAAAATCGCGCGTGTTATTGATTATTCTGAAAAATTCTTACTAATTACACGGAACATGACATTATTCATAACTTCCCAAGAGACAAGATAACTGGATCATGTAATACATAATAATGATTGATATCGAAGACATGATGAAATTCAAAACTGTAATTAGTGAAGGTCGAGAGGAATAGGTAAACAGGCAATAAACGTAAAACAGAGGTGATTAAATTGCACATAAATATAGGCGAATTAATTGGTTCATTATTCCCTCTGCTAGACATTGGATGGAAGAGATCGGCGTCGTTTCAGCGATTAGTGCGACCGCTGCGCATTCCTGCAATGTGTGCAAATCGCTGGGAATTTATGCCACGGAATTGCCAATTACCGCAATTGTGACGGTTTCTGGCCAGTGCAGGTGTCGTATTTGTGTCCCCGCTTGGCGAACTTAATAAACTACAGATCTATTTATTTCTGCGCGGACCGCCAATGCAATTATGTTTCTACCGTAATGTGATAATAAGTTGATAATGAGCGTATAATTTAATTTGCGGTTGAGGTCTACGTCACTTTATATTTCAGAACAAATCAGAAAATCAGCTATGTGGGAATGGCAATGCAGTAAAATTCAGTTTTTATTTGGTTTACTGCATAGTTTACTGTATAGCAACATTAGTTTTGTGATTGGAAAATTACACATAGAGAATAGTTGAAAATAAATTACTAGTAGGTACGTTTAGAAATACTCGTTTCATATTGCTAAATTTGATATTAAAAGATGTCGGAATTGATTAGTTACTTTAAAATTTGTTAAATTATTTCTAAATGATAAAATACGTTTTAATTTTTACGTTTTCAACTGATTCACCTTCAGTATTTGGAAGTTTTTTTCAATAATTTCCGTCTTTTATATAATACTTTAAGTATAGGTCAAGACAACCTAAGTATGACAACATTTTAATGAACTATAGCCAAACTTTGTCAAAAACAAAAATTCTGCACAATTATTCGATAAATTCATTAGAACTCCTAAAAACCAACAATATTATCAATAAAATTAAGCTGTTTTAGAAACAGGAAATCGACACGTCGATAAACTGTGGGCTTAATCGCAATTAACTCCATTAAATTCATTAATTAATGCGCCTACCTGATGTAATTAATTAATAAAGTTGCCGAAACATCAAAAACGACACACTTATGCTAATACCGCCAATATTTTCACGTGAAAACTTAATTCATGTAACAGCCTCGAACCGAAAAGGAGTCAAAAACATGTTCAATCTCCCGAAACCTAAATCTGAAATTTACTAGAGCACAGAATCACCGAGACACCTAAAACTGTTCTAAAACTTTTCAACTTTGTAACACCAATTCCAACTACCGACTACACGAAGCCAAATATCACCGCGCAAATGAGTACAAAAGTCGCTAATTATAAACTCGTCTAATTTACGATCGCAACTCTCGCTTTTAATTGCATTAATAAACATTAATAAATGTTTGAGGCCCAGGGAACTAACGCGAGGACTGCAAACTGGACATAATCGTAATAATAATCTCGACTTTACTTCTGCCAGGCTCGTAGAGTTTTAAATTTAATTAAAGCCAATTAATTAAGTTGTTAGGAGGAAAAGTGTAAAGCGTAAAATGTGAAAAATGTGAAGAATGTAGCTGCAATTGATGTTTATAGGAACTTATTATGAATAAACACTCAATAGGGAAATTTATCAGAAATAACAGTATGAATTGTTGATTTGGCATTGAATATTTATGAATAAAATATGAGAAAGTACGCGCAATTGACGTAGTAACAATAAATTAAGTACGTTCATTAAACATTTTATTTCTAGTTTTTATCGAGTTAATACATCATTTATGAAATCGAAAGCAATGTCAATAATAACTGATTGATAATCAATATTACCAAGCTAATCGAGCAGGAATGGGCCGCCTTTAGCATGTTAATTTGTGCAATTAGACGCAATTGAACTTATTTTTAAACTTGTCTAAAACAATTAACACACTTGCCTCAACGTGAGTTGAGTAACTTGAGGCAGTAAAACCGATCGTGAGTTTTTCGCATTTTGCAATAACTTTATGTCTTTATTTCGCTGTAAACTCAAAAGCGGATATGACTTTTAACTTTAATAGGAGTAATAAGCACTCGGTAAAGTGAGACCATAAATTATATGCTTTAATTGTCGCTGCAAATTATTTATTAGTGTCAGTCACATGCGGAGACAACTTTGGCACCTTGGACGTTGCAAAATCGCGTTTTAATGTTTTTTTGTTCTCGGCGGTGTTGATTGTTAGTGTAATAAGAACGAGGACTTGTAACTAGAACTAGAACTTGTTCTAGTCCTGCAAGTTCTGCCCGAGTTGCAATCGTTGAGAGACTAGTCTCTAGGTCTAGATGCGAGATTGCATGATCGCGAATTTTATTTATCCATTTTCATTTATTCATGTGCAGGTTTCCAGTCAGAGGTTTGAAGCGATGTTGTGAAGTGAAGATATGACGCAATGGCAGGCATGAAGCGAGTAAAACGCGATACAATGTGTTGGACACCGTAGGTGTCCGAGCTTTAATGGTTTTCAACAGGTTACCGATGCCTACTCTCGATTACTCACATTATGGGTAAATCCAGTGTTAGGCGCTAACTAGCTCACCGACTTTATGGTTATAATTTTATAATCTTTGCAATGAAAATCGATAGCTATCTATCATTGCTTCAAGTATTCTATAGCTATAGTAGCATCGTTAAGATGAAGGACTGTAAAGTGATAGATAGAAATATTTTTGAGAGCACACACTTAATGCAATTTATAAATACTTATAACGAGTAAAACGGAATTATGCAGAGTGAAAATAGCATGTAAGTGAGAATGCCAGCAGCTAGTCAACTTCAACGTCGTAGAAAATAAACAAACCGTACTCATGAGCGTGATGTTGATACTATAATCCACTTTAACACTGCTAGATAGATTGTGAAATTTAGCAAATTAATAAATATATCACCATTCACATTCATTTTGCAACCCGCTGTGATTACCATATATAACGAGATGGCATTTAGGTAAGTTTTTATATTTATTGCATCAGATTCCATTAATTCGTATTATGGATGAATTGTTATTGCAACTGTACAAATTGCAGAAAAATAAGTTGATGTTTGTAATTTGTAAATTCTAATTGAGTGACACTTCCCAGAACATTGAATAAAATTGTTGGTGAAAACTAGGCTTACAAATTGAAGGTTTTGTGCACTCAATTTGGCAACAATTTGATCTTAATGATGTTTCGTCTGGCATGATGCGACGCAGAGGAGCAAATCGAGGCTGGGACTGAAATGACTTGGAGGTGAATCACGTTTTATGTTTAAGCAGTTTTTTATTCGATTGTTCGTGATTGTTTTCGCTGGAAATAATTTCGGAGGTAGGTCGGAATGGAATTTTCCAAGAATGGACATAATTGATGATTGTCTGATATTTTCGCAAGATTCTAATACTCATTCATCGTGTCGAAACTTAAGAGGTTGCATTTAATGCAAATTTATTTTGGGTTTTGCCAGATAATGACGATGATGCTGGACGAAACATTGCCAAAACACTGTGCATTGTTACTGGGGGATTTTAAGAAGGGAACGTTAATGCAATAAATTTTTAGCTTTCGTCTTTGAGCCTGACATATGATTCACATCTTTTGGATCTTTTTATAGTGCGCTCAACATCGTCTTCTGCTTTTGTGTACCCACTGCGCCAGTGAGCTGATCTTAACAGGTTCTGTGACTACAAAACATGTGGACTTTATTTAAATGATAAAATAACAAGAAGATGAAAACAATTTAATGTGTCCGGGAGTAAGCCACTTGCAGCCTGGTGTTATCTCTGCCCTGTCTGCTCCTGTTCTGCATAAGTTTTACCAAGGCCTACTTGGCAAGATTTAAATTCGTCCAGACTTGTAAGAAAAGTAAACTGTCAACAATCTTATAATCTTCACCCTAGAATATTTTTCATGTGACGACGCGGCTTGAATCATATAGTCAAGACCATCATGCTCCTTCGGTATCCAACCACCGTATTCACATTTGTTTTCACTGCCACTACAGAATATAATGCAAAAAGCAAACAGTTTGTACACAAATAAGTAAGTTCTAAGGTTAAGCTTGCTTAAATCGGTTCTCCCGTGTTGTGTTCTTATGTTAGTGCAGTTCTCACATACATTCTTGTGTGTCATAAATTTGAACATGCCTACGTCTTTTAACCTACCTACGAACCTTCCACAATCATAGTGCACCTAAACCGGAGGCATAAACATTGAGGTAGAACATGATATCTAGATTTAGATCATCGTACCATACATAGTCTGGTTCTGGTGTCACTGGAGTCACTAGAGTCACCAGAGACTTACTCATATTTATTTTTGGATAACTTTCATTTTAACACCACAAAAATAGGAAGAATTTTCTACTCCAAAGCACTCAAAAGTTCGTGGACATCAACCCAACTGAGTGATTTCCTTTAATTTTCCTAAAATTATCATATCTGGATAATGAAATTAAAATTTATGTGATTAATGCCTGGACCAGAAACACACCATTGCACGTAATTAATCAACTCGGCAGGTTCAAGTCGGATCACATGAATAACTCATTACAGCGACATCTGTATGCGATTATCCCAGATCGACAGGCATCAGAAATTCAGAACTCTACGCACGTTGCATTGTGCAAAACTTGTTCTCATTAATTACGTGTGTTATAGAGATACAGACTTTGAAATAAATATTGAGACCGCATTGCTCCTATATATTAGTGAAACACTTGGAGATCTTTTTGATACTGATAGCAAATCTCCACTGTATCATTTTGTTTACTTAAAACGAATTGAAGAACGCCATCTTAGTAGTCGTAGTAATAGTAATGCCAAACTTTTCGATGTAATTTTTGCTGCTGTCCCACTGGTATAAATATTTTTAAAAAATTTGCAGTAATTTTATACATAATCAGATTCAGGTTCCTCGATATTCATCCTATTTGTTTTATCTAATCGTAAACTGCACCAAATCACGTCTGACTTGAATGACTTTGCTCCATGTACTCACCTCATGTTACTTTTTACAGTTAACACGTCATGTCCAAAGAGTTTTCTGTGCGTTTTCCTGGAAAAAAATCCGGGGCTATTAAAAATGTTTAATGGAAAACTAGTTTACGCAATGATCCGAGTGTAAAACGAGCTTTTCAGACTAAATTATCACATTTATTGGCACTATAACTAGTGCCAGGATTATTTACACGCGAAGGTATAAATATGTGCATGTTCAGTATTCCACCGTGCTGAATTGAGGAAGATTTTACTTGATTGCATGTAATTCATTCAATGCTACTCATAAAACCTGATATATTTACATTGAGCAGGATTTAGTTATAATTATGCTATACCATGGTTTATCTGATTCCTGTTATATCTGCGAGGGGATTTCTGCAAATCTGGAAATCTGCAAATTTATTCAGTCATTCTTCCTCATTGGTGCCAAGACAGAATATGTCCGCTAAATCATGCAAAATTAAACATTTCAACATTGATATGCGAAAATGTGAAACTCGTAATGAAGCGCCAAGAAATGCCAAGTATTTTTGCCTGCAAGTACGCTATATAACCGTCAATCGTTCTGGATAATTGTGATCAATCGCAACTTCTCGTGTAGTAACAGCACTTTACTGCAAACTACTCAATATCTCAGTTTTACTTATAAATTTTAATAGACTGAACGGAGTTGATCAAAAATGCCGAAAACGATGACATCTGGCGTCCCTACTCGTGGTTCTTTCATCAAAACTTTTTTTATCCTTAATTCGATGACATATTGACAAATTTATGTTTTTGATTTTACTTTATTTCAATTCCTCATAACTTTAACGCCCAAAAACTCATTAAATTGTAAAAATCCGTGTCAAATGGCGCTTCGCTCGCCGTCGTTCCATCCCGCTGTAAAATTTGCCTTCCACATGTCTTTAACAGTTTTAACAATGTTGTTATCTCTGCGACAGGTGTCGGAGCACCGCTCGCGACTCGTAAAAAAGTCGTAAAGTTGAATTTTTCTCAAAAAAAAATCGAATAACAACTAATCAAGTTCCAAATTGACTGAATTGCACATTTACATTTTTACAGTTCCTCTCCTCAAGCACCCACGATAATTATCAATTAATTAACTAGTGTTAACATTAATTTTAGACAGACATTAAATAGAATGATAATAATTCATATGGTAATCACTATATTTACCTAAATTCTGTTATTTTAAATGGCTTTGCTGCATTGATACCACTGAACTTTTGAACTCGCTACAACTTCTTTCTTTTTTCCTTGTTTCTTCAGTCCAGTTAAGAATCACCTACTTCTTTAATTGCAGAATGCAATTTACTGCGCATACAATACAAGAAATCCCACTTAAAAACAATTACGGCTCAGTTATTAATTACGCACTTGGCTTTGTGCGTTGCTTGTTGCTGGAAAGGCATTGAAAAGTCATCACCATTTACAGCTAGCTAAATAAATAAGGAAATAATTTATAAAATTGAATATTTATTTCTTTGCATTTTCCGCTAAGTTACGGTAATATTTCAGAACTGGTGCTTACATTGAAGAAGGAAATAATTAAAGTAATAACCGACATATCCCAAATTTATCAATTATTCTAATGTAAATCTCGATGATTTTTTTGCATACAATAAGAGTCTGTATCACATTGAAATTTGAAGTGGAGACATCTGACATCTCACTACTGATCAGTCGTCGAATTTCCAAGTAAATTTTAGGCAATCAAAACGCTTGCTTTACGAGTGCATGTTTAGGCCTGTCTCATAAATTTATTCGGTGAACGTGAGCAAAAAAATCCCAACTTTCTCTCCGTTTGTGATTGTTTAGCGTGTTATTAGCTATAAGTATATGCAAAACGTTCCACCGATTCGTTACACATTGTTAAACCTCGCCGGCACTAACAGGTGTAGTGCCGACAAACGAATAAAAACCCAGTCATGTCCGCTACTGCGAATCAGCACAGAAAAAGCTGCGCAAAAAAAACGCGAAATTGATTCGTGAATTTTTGACTCGTTTCGCAATCAATGCCGTGCAACGAAAAAGAGCGACAGGTGTTTGAAAGTGGTTTTTAATGTATTGTCAATGATTTATTATGATTATTATTATTTTTATGCATATTAGAAGATTAATGGATTTAAATAATAAACACCTTAAAGTAGCTAATCGATTTGCTGTCTGTCATTAATAAATAAAAAACAGCTTCTGTCATTACTTTTCACCTTTAAATTGCCTCAATAAATGTTTGCATAATGCGTAAAAGTAAATAGGGTAAGTTGCGTAATCTTACAACATAATTGCCACTTGAATTTATGTCCCCACAAATATGTGCATATTATTGTTCTCGCTCCGAGTGTCAAAATAAGCTTTTCCTTGAAAAGCGCGTGGCGAAATTTTATTGCCGTCTATTGTTGGTTCAGCAGGTGTAAGCAACATGTATCGGCTGTAAATTACGTTTCTTTCTGTAATTAAATCTCCATCATTGTTTTTCGACTTTGCGTACGGGTTGTTTTACAACTTGCTCATTACACTCAATGGAATATGATTTACTTTCACGCGCCGTCGACAATCACGGGTATTCAAACGAGCCGAAAGTATAAAATGATTAGACTTGACGATTACAATATCATGGAGCTGTTGGTAATGTAAACGCTTTGAGTTTTAGGACCTTCTCGTGTTTGTTACTTTATGTCTTTGTGGGCTCTTGAGTCAAAGGTTACAAATTTATTAGCAGATTATTTCATAGTTTTCCCAGAAGCAATTCTCCACTGTTGTCTTCTTCCTTTTAAATGAAAAGTGCACATGCCGTTGTGGTTAGTGTTGACCGTTGCATGATATTTTACAACACTAACATATACTAATGAAACCTTGGATGAATCTAACTTTTGTGTGAAACAAATAAAATGCCTTTTGATTCGATTTGGCGCGAATGTCCGCGAGTGCTGTCTTACAAAACCGCGTTTATGATCGCGTCGCTTGTAAATCACGATATTTAGCGCACATTTAACTGTCTACGTCCCGGCGATTTGGCAACGCGCTCGAGAGGTTCGCCTGTCGGGGATATAATGCAACATCCAACGTTGTTGCGCTTTATTGCGCTGTATTTCTTCACGTCGGCGTCGTTTTCCTCTTTCGACTCCGAGTGAGAATCGAGAGTGAGACTGCTCTGGCGTGCAATGGGTTTTTTCGATTTTCCTCCGCATTTTGCATGTGAATTGCGTAGAGTACACGCTCTGGCAATACATCTTCTCAATTGCAACAATTGTGAAGCACGTATGCCAAAGAATACCTGTACTTGTATATAGGCATGGAAATTGTTGATTTTAATGAGCAACGTTAAGTAGAAATGTCTAGAGACTTGTGGAAATAGGTTACTAGTGACGTCCTACTTCTTTATGCAACTAGGGCGAGATTTTATAGTGAAGGGGATAAAGTTGATATAAAAATAATTATAGCAAGTTTGAGATATTGCATAGATTCGAAATTAAATAGCAAATTATAAACAGATGTATTAACTAATTGCTAGGAATATCTAAAGACAAACTAATCATATAAACTAAAAATGTGTAAAAGGAAAATATAAAATGACATTAAACTATATTCACTCCTTGCGTGTCGCCGCTTTCGTGCCGAATTGCAACAATCGTTTAATCTCCATGCAAATTTCGAGTGTAAATCAATTTGAGAGCGTGCCGACTTGTCAATTACATTCAATGCAAATTTGCGACCAAACGACCAAACGACTAAAGATCACATCCACGTCGATAACTTCTTAATCGAAGCGAACTTTCATTCGCTTCTTAAGGTTCGTAATAAATCAAACATTTCCATTTTCCGTGAGCACGTAAAACCTACTAAAGTTCCGTCCGGCGTAGATTTGTATAACAAAACGTTAATTAAAGTGTTATGGCTTAATTAATTCAGACCAAAACGGTAATTAGAGCACGACAGCATACATAACACTTGGCGGCACGTAGGTAACAATTCATAAACACCGGTAGTTATCATGCGTGAATTTTTCATGTTTCAACGTTTCTAGTGTTCCCCATAATATCTTATCGTTCGATCTCAATCTTAACCTGAAATCTAAAAGCCATATGTCAAACTTGCATTTTTCAGTTACGGCTGTGCTAGCGTTTATGTTAATAATCGGTTTTATGTAATAATTAACGGTGATTAATCGCCGTGTACCGCAACGAGAACAACAGTTTATCGACTAATTTGACGTATGCTCCGAACCAATTAAGTTTGATTCCAATCCGATATTCAACACTCAAACTCAATTAGTTGCGCAGAACCGACGCTTCAACTACTCGACTGCGAAACGTTTGTTTAACTTTAAATTACGTTTGATTGTTATTTAATTCCTGCCCGCGTTCGGCAACGCTAATTAATTTGCCATAAACAATTAAATAATTAAATTAGTTTTCGCGTTTGCATTGTTCGGTTGTTGGCGATGGTGTTCGAACAATCGCAAGAGGTTACGCTCGGAATATACGAGGTGTGCGCGCATTATAAGACAATAAAACGTTGTATGTTAATGTTGATGACCCTCCGGAACGAAGCGCGGTTAACAATCAATGCTGGCGAATTAAAATATGACGAAATGCGGGAGATTCATTTGCGCGAAGGAATTAATTAGTCGGTTACACGTTTCGCGACCGTTACATCGGCAGTTTCGCCACGAATCGTCAATTACGCTGGAGTTTTGCGTCGTTAGATGATATTGATTTGCAAAGTGTTGGCAAACAATATAATTGTTGATATGCGGATAAATGCCAGCGAATGCAAATTCGTTCGTGACGCAAATGAACAAATCGCGGAGATTGCCAAAGAAAACCGAAAGTTTAACAACGACCACGAGTGCTTGCGATCGCTGTGTACGCGTTTATTGTTTGATGTTTTAACTTGGCATTAGTAAAAACAATAATTTCATACACACCTTCCATTTGATTATGTATAAATTATAATAATCTCTTAGGCGTTTTTATCGCGTTCCGTGTTTAAATGTTGAAACACTGCTCGTGATCGAATGGCATTTCTTTAACAATACGCATGCGTAATGATCGGTTCTGCATAGGAAATTTGTAAAAACGCGCATTTTAAAATATTCATCGCTATGACTTCGCGTTTCCTCCTTTCGTAGAAAACATTGTATTAAACGGTTAATCAAATCGAAAAAACAATTGACAGTCATTGACAGTCGTGCGCACGAAGAGACGTGACACTCCCGACACGCCATCGCCATAATGGCCGGCCGTCTGCATATAAAACAACGCTTTGCGCCGAGAGAATTCTTGCAGTCAAGGCCTACGCAAACGTCATGCTCATAGTCGCCTGCTCATCAACACGCACCGAAAATTCAACGGAACGCAGAAAAAACCTTTGCACGGCCAAGAATTCACTAAGAAGTAAACAATTGCGTGACTGCGACTTGCAAGGTCATTAAAACTGTCCACCGCGCACGAATTTCCGACTTTGTTAAAACCTGATGGACGTGAACATTAAACGGCGATTCTCACGCGAGAACGAGTCTGACAATTACTCACTTACTTAATAAAATTATTCGTTGGTTTTTATTTGAAGCGGAAACGACAGTTGTATATGATGAAATGAAAAATTTCAGATTCGCATGCGCCGTCGTAAAGGTCGAAATCACGTCATTGTGCTGGGGAAAACGGGGAAAACAAAAAGCACAAAAAAAACTGTTTCGTGGGTGTGGTGGGTGCGTCACGTCGGCGCTACTACGCGTGCGCATCACTCCGCAGGATAATCACGCGGAGATTTTCTCTTGAGAAAATATCGCGGTAATGTTTGAGACAACACTTTTCTCGGTTTCTCAGCTTCGACGCCGGTGATTTACGAGCGCGATGCCGGCCCGCACACGCAGTCCTCCTCTTTGATCTTTTAAATCTCTCTCTAATAATTCGAGAGAAACCGAAAATTATCCCATTCCCGCGCCGCGCACGAGTACGAGAGAAATCACGATGATTACCCATGATTATTACCTAATAATAATTATGATACGAGTACACATGTATTACTTACGCCTCATGCGGGAACGAAACGTGACATCCGCAGAGCAATGTCTCGAGAAGATGGAAAGAACAAACAACCCACGAGGCCTACTCAAACTTCATTTTATATCACAATTAAATTTAAAGCAAAACGCATTATTTATCGATACGAAACTATAAAGTCCAGCAGAAACGCCACGCCTTCGGTTCTGTGTGCTACCGGGCATGCGCGTTGAGTCACCTGCGCAGTAGCATTCACCAAAATATTGTACGTTTACCAACTTTATCAAGACTTTAAGTCTTGAGTTTTATGACTTCATAGTCTTTTCACGTCGCTTCGTCTTAACTGTCGATGTTTTATTGCTTCGCAATGGTGTCAATCCGAATATTTTTCATTGTTGTTTACATTCGCGCTGATAGATTTCGCTCGAATCATTTGCATAATGATGGCGCGGCATCGCGCGGCGGCTCCTCGAGTTAAAGTATCGTGTCGTTGATTGCAAGGAATTTCGAACGTTTCGAAGCGCGTAGAAATTGTGGGCACGTGCCGCGCATGCCAAAGAAGTTGATGTGTGGACGTCTATTGATATTTCCGAGGCGTCCGCCATAACACGCCAACGCGCTTTTTTTTTCGTCGCGCTTAAGCCCGAGTTTTGTTCAAACAAACCTCGCTACAAATCATCGCAGTGTCATAAAATACACGGTTTAAATGTCATTTATGTTTCCTCCAAGGATATATTTATGCAAATACAGTGATTTTATAGCCAAAAATATAAACATTTAGAGTTTTTTCTAATGTTGCCTAACTTTACACTTGTTGCAAGATGATTTTTAACTGTAGAGGTAAATCAAAGGTTTTTAAAGTTTAAATAGCTACACATTGCAATTTTACACAACTTTTCACTTCTTGAAAATTGACTATTAACAACGTTTTAATGAAAAGTTAAACAGTCTAATTTGAAAGTTCTGATAAAAACCGCGACAAAACGACAATCGTTTTAAATCGAAAATGCCTATCAAGAAGTAATTAGTCGCGTGGAAAATGCAGGAAACTGTAAAATAAAATTACCGCGTTTGTTCGTTGCGAGTGCGTGCGTATTGCAAAGTGGGACACATTTTATCGACATTTTATTATCATCATTAACAACCGCGCACATTACCCGCAGTATTAACATTACAAATTAACATTACAAACATTTCGTCCTGCGTCCACGTCGACATTCACTCGTTTGATAAATTACCGCCGCCTCGGCGACTTTTCCACTTTTCTGAAAATCTGCATTCAAATCATAATCGCTTTCAAGACATTTCGAAGTGCGTGCTTAAACAGGAATCAGTAAACACATTCATCAGCCGGTCGCCGTAGATAAATCACTTAAAGCAAATAAATCATTATTCACTCTGGTCGCGCACGTACTATCGAAATTCTTGCATTTCGTATCATAGTCGAGTAGGCATAGTTAATTAAATCAAAAGTTAACCTATATATTATGCTTATCTGCTGGTCTTTAATCTAGGTGTGCTTTGCAGTCGCACGAGACTTTCAGCAATTCACAGGTGCGAACAATTCGTCGTTAAACTAACAGTCTGCGTATCAGATGAGAGCAGTTCCACTCGTTTATGGCTGACGAGGGAAAAAGTTTTACGATCAATTCTTTACATTTAAATATTGGACGTTCTGCAGACATTTCTAGCACTGCAAAAGATGAAATTATTACGGAACTGGAGTGCAAAGAATTATTAGTTCCGTTAGCCTTAGAATTGATAAAGTTTTTATTGCAAAACGGCACTGGAATCATGTAAAAAGCAGAGAAAAACAGCCAATATAAATTATAATAATAACACCTACGATATCGAGGAAAATTATTATTCCAAAGTATTGTTTGCCGCCTGCGCTGATTGTGAGACAAAATTAATGAACATGTCTGCAGTGTCTGTTGCTCGTAGATGGTGCTAGATGATAAATTATGCTCGCTATAAAATATGTCCCAGATTACACAACATATTGCACAGATTATATCATTAATCTGTAATAATAATTTCGAACTTTTTGAACGAATTAATGTCTACGCCCGGGAACTTCCCAAGCGTAGGATCGAACAATGAAATATGCATAATTTCTAGGTTACCCAACCTTCCAGCGCGACGCGAACTGAAAAAAATCTCATAAATCACCTCTTTGTTTTACATGTTTTTTACATTTGTATTTTAATTTTCTACATAATTGCACAGCGTGAGAATGCTCATCAACTAGGATATTCGGTACCCCGAAGCGTACTTAATTTTATGAGAAGCCTGTACAAATATTTATACAAAATAGGATAGAATAATTAGGCGGGGCCGGATTTTTCAAGAGAAGTCGGGAGGGGAATTCCATTTCCGATTAGACAAAGAAAATTCGAAGAAATTGGCAATAAATTGCAATTGAAGAACTAAACACTTGGGATGGTAATATCGGGTTTGTGCATTCGTTGTGATCAAGAATGGACAATAGCCGATGGACGATCGACCATGTGAATAACTGATCGTGAATGAAGACGAGCCGTGGGTCGTGGAACATGGGAAACGAGTAGCGCCGTCGATCACGTAATTTTCTACAAGACGTGAACGAACGCAGGCATGAGATTATGTCCGATGCGAGAATATCGAGTCGATGTCGAGGTAAAACGAAGACGACACCGGATGCACGTACAAAATAACCTTCTTTCCTCCTAACATACTACTGATCAGAAATAATATTTAAAATAAAATTGATTCCCCTTACCTACGTTTTAGAAAAAATAAATAATTGCAGAAGTTAATTCAGAACTTTACATTACAATCAATGTGGAGCTACTTTGATTAAATAAAAAGACTTCCTAATTGCGCCGTCTGGAACACTTAAACAACATTTTATTACACTCCCAACACGTTGTAAACGATGTGCGCGCCGCTTCGTCATCATATCGCTGATGATCCCTTTCGGAGCCGCACGCTAAATGTTTATAGCTCACTTCGTACTTCATCTTTGCGTGCGCGCCACAATTTATTTACTCCTTGGCGTGCGACGCCGCGTCATTACTTACCTTCGGCGGCGCATTAATTTTGAAAACAAACCACCTCGAAGCCGTGTGTGGCGGGTGCCGATCGGAAGAGCGCCCGACACTCGGAGAGCATCTGGTCCTGTCGGCGGCCGTGAAGATGGTCGAGATTAACTTTCGGCTTCTGTCTTGAGCGCCGGTGGGCCGTGGTCTCGTTCCTCGCCCGCGGCGCCATTTCTTCTCGGAGCTTCTGGAGCGGCGGTCGGCGCGCCGCCACCCTAATTACACGCCCGGCGAGGAGATGATTATTTGTTTTCTGCGTTTTGCGCGGTTCGTGCGGTGGATGAACGCGTCTTCGTCGAAGAAGATGAAGTCGAGCACGTGATTACAGTGCGGCCTGCGCGCCTGCCTGCTGTCCCAACATGTCGGCACCGCCAGCTAAGAAAGTTCTGGGATGAGATCTTTGCATGGGCGATGTTAAAACAATTTTCAGGAATTTAGAAAATATCTTTTGGAAGAAATAAATTAACTTATTTGCATTTTCCCCTAACATTTTTCGTCTTTAAACAAAAAAAGAACACCAGATTCCTCTTTAAATTACCGTTAATGCTCATTCAAATGATAATAGTTCGTTCTATTGTTAGCCTTTTCATCAACGAATCCACATTTGTAACAAAATTCATAAATTGCGGCATAATTTCGAAGCGAATCGTAAATCACAATAGAACATCCAACCTAAGAACAACGCCGAACAAAATGTAATTTTGTAAGGAACGATGTCTCAAAAGCTTCACCTTAAAAAGTCACAAAGAATAACATTCTTACCAACATGAAAAGTCTCCGAACTGTAACTTGATAGACAAGCAGTGCTCTTAGCATTTTGTTTTTTGTTCCTATGACGCACTGTATACGAAACAATTTTTAAGAGCATTTAATAAATGAAATATTTAATTGTGAGTAGGACTTTGTTCTTGTTCACTTGTTCACTTGCTCACCTGTTTCTCGCCTCGCCTCAGGAATTACTCAATATTTCACAAAGAGTGTAGTCTCAAGGAAAACAAAGCAAACACGACCTAGCAAAATGGCGGCGCATTGAACGCGTTGTGAAACTTTGAAGGCAACAAGGAACTAAATTAGTATTGCTCGCTCGCAGGCATACGGACATTCTAAGTGACATTTATTCATTTATTACGCGTCGCAATGCAAACAAGATAATAATCAGATGAGATTTACCTAGCGTGATTCCGCTTTTCATTTGTCGCCTACGCCTACCGAGGATTTCAAGACATTCGAAGTCGATGAAGAATTCCCATTCCGGAAAGTTTTTCTTACTTTATAAAGGAAGTTGCGGACATTTTGCAATTATTACGAACAGTCGTAAACATTACGAGTAAATGGTTACACGTTTGCCGTTGCGTTGCAATTAAGCATTCGGTCGTTAGACACCAACGACCGTTGAATTTCTAAGAAAGAAGAAGTGCAATTGTTGCAGGCAATTATTCCACGCACTGAGTAATATAAAAAGAAAACTAAGGAAGAATTGAAGGCAAGCTACCAATGTCAGTGCGTAATTATTTCGTAATTAATTAACATCGTAAGAATATTCCTTGCTTTTATTCTGTTACGAACTTCAATTTTAGGTTTTGCTGCAAAATATTTTCGTTTTGTTTTGTTTTTTTTTTTCTAATCGATTTTACGTTGGATAACGTTCGGTAAAGTAATAAATATAAAAATACTTATAAATCATGCTCAAATTTCGTAGCAATTTTGATGTGATTCATTGGAACGTGCGTTTATTTGCCGTCGTTTGCAGTTATTTATCTCCTTATTATGTTTATTGCGCTTCATTTGAATTGAAAATTTCGAAAACAGGTTCACGATAGCCAAATTATAACTAACGATATAAAAATGATAATTTCCAAGCACGTGCTGCTGATTTCTACGTTTTAATAAATAAGTAATGCTTGACCGATAAAAATATAAATATACCGAGGCTCGTGTTTTAATATTTCTTCTTTTGGGCTGACCGTAGGATGATGTGGATTGACGAGACGCCGAGGAAACTCAACGATACCGACGACAGCGCCGATTCGGTGAGCAGCGGCGAGGAGCTACCAATCTGGGTGCGGGGAGAACAACGATGGGTGTCAGGAGTCGTTGAAGAAACAACATGTTTTGACGTTATCAAAGTATTATTACAAGATGAGGAAAACAGGGTATGTAAGAATAAAGTAATGTTTTACGGTAAATTAATTTTTCTTTGTTCTTCTAGGGTAACCACGTCGGAAAACCAGAAGAGTATCATATCACAGAGAGATGGCGTGGTGTTGAGCAGCCATTAGATTGTGAGGCGGCTATTTTGGATATTTGGAATGCATGGGGAACAGCACAGACAGAAGTACGTTGCTTTCAACTCAAATCTAGCAAAATAATCTTAATTTATGTTTTTTAAATGATTCAACATTTGTGGGAAACGCATTTGACTAATTTTTACTAATTCCAGGTAAAAATCTCACTCAGGAGATTGAAAAACGACCGCACATTACGTCGCTCAAGATGCCGGTCGGACACCAGTTTGTGGTCGGATAAGAACTCGTTTAAAACAGTCCACCCCAAGAGATTAACCGCGTTACAAAACGAAAAGCAACCGTCCAGCACGGAGGAGCTTTTAAAGTTGGTGCTGGCGCAAGGAGAAGTGATTAGAAAACAGCTTAAGAAACTCAGGTGAGCCGAGTAATTAAGATATTTTTACCGAAAGCTTTTGGACATTAGCGAGAAGCGAACCTAAGGTCTAATTTATTCGAATTTTCAGGCACAGCGAGCATCAAATCGGTTGCTTGGAAGACAAAACGCATCGAGCACGCGTTCGAAAACATGGTAGCAACTATTTACTGGAGACCTATTTGAAGGGACTGTCGGAAGCAATTGATCCCGACGCGTCGGAAATTCCTTTGGGGGACAAAAATAGTGATAGTGGAGTTGTTACTGAAGGCGACAGCGAGCAATCGAACAATAAAGCTTCCAATTCTGCTGAGGTTGGTATAAATAATAAAAAAATAATCTAAATGCCAGTAAATAACTGCATAACTTGTTGTTTCAGAGTTCTTTTGAAAGGTTTTCATCGCCATCCTCACATGAATTCAACAAAGACATCAAAGACGACGACACCTCTTCAACCATTAGCGAGGCAACTGTTCGAGAACAACTGGATCTCTTTGATAAAATCGCCAAGCTAAACAAACGCCTACTGAAAGAAGAGGAAGCTTTAGTGAGGCTGGAAGCCAATATGAAAAAGCATGAGAAGTCGAACAGCGCTACGGATGAACTCGCGAAAAGCTTAACACAAACGCGAACGGAGCTCGCGAAAGGGTCTTGCGAATTACAACATAATGACGTCGTGCTGGAGGAGACTGTCGAAGCCATTAATCAACGCAGAAATTATTTGGAAACTTTGCACAAGGATCTCAGCAATGAAGATCAAGAGTTCGAAATGCTGCAGACTTTGCTGTACACGCAAAGTCTAAACCAGCATAAGCTTAAGATGCAGAGGCAGCAGGAGCAGCAACAGCAACACGTCCAACAGTTACACCTGCAACAACAGCATCAGTTATTTGTACAGTCGTATCCATTGAGTCCGCCGTTTCAGAGTCCGCAACATCAACGATTGGGGGGATACAAGGCGCACCATACCAAAGAATTGTTAGATACCCTAGTGTAAGATGAAAGATAAAACAACAAGATAGTGGCCTTGCATAACATAACATACATCAGATTGTTTCTTGTTAATATAATACCAAATATTTGTACCTAACATTTCGTTTTTAGTGTTAAAATAATCTAAGGACAGAGGACAGGCGCTTCGGAGTCATATTTTAAAGTGTAATAATGTATATTTTGATTTTGTGTATTTTGTAAATAAACTTTGTTTGTTTTTATCGGTTGCTATTGATCGAAGCGTTTCTGGATCGCAGTGCGCCTTGGCCCACTGCGAAATTGTTTTACTTGTTTGATCGTTGACAATTCACGCGTGTTCATTTCGATCTCCCCTATCAGCGTGATTAAAATTATTTGCAATTATTTGCATCGAACGTCATCGCACGTTTCGCCCCTTTTCCTACAAGAATTAACTCAACTTACCACTCCAATTGCAGGTATCATCTTAGTTATATCAAATACTCTTCGGATTGCTAATATTTTTTTATTGCGCCCCCATTTCTAGTGTTCAAGATGGCGTCAGGCGGGTCGGATATGCCAAAGTGCTTCTGCCCCAGTGGCGACTGCAAGTGCGGGGAGACCTGCACGTGCACCCCGGGGAACATCATGCCGGGATGCTGTTGTCAGACAGCGAAGGCGGCTGCGAACGCCGCGGTCCCAGAGAAGTGCCCTTGTCTCTGCGAGGGATGCAAGGCTGGCAGTCATTGCGGGGGGGAATGCAAGGAGGGCACGTGCGGCGGCAAGTGCTTGTGCACTGCAGTGAAATGCTAAACATCTACATCGACATCTTTTACGAGACCAATTTACTGGACGTTATATTCTATTGAGTTGTATTTTACAATGTATATACCAATGTATATACCACATGCATCCCATGTTTAGCACGATACAAATTATTCGTAAATAAATAAGACTGTTGCAAATTTCAGTAACTTCTTATAAACGCAACGAGTAGACTAAGGCAGGGTTTGCGAACATGTTACCCGACGTAATTTTAAGTAACCCACAATTGTCAAAAGATTCGCCAACCCTGGTCTAAGGCATAACCGAGTTGAGATCCGTGCACATCCTAAGGGGACCAGAGGAGCGCGTTAATCCTGTACAATGAACTGCCAGTTCAGCGCAAAAGTAGCATCGTCACGCTTCCTGATGCTGTGCTAAAGAAGGGAAGTTCCTCTGATTACTCCGCTCAGACTTATAAAATAGAAATCATTTAAACGAAAATTAAATAATAAAATAATTTTATAAGATGCATACACCCCCATTTAATAAATTCGCACTGAACTGCTTCCATTGGGCTCCTTGTTCAGGTACGACAGTTTCGTTTCTCACCTTATATTCAAACTTAGGTATTCTCACGGAGTTTCCTGGTTTGGGAGATTATCATCCCCCCAAATACATGAGTTTAGTTTCCGAAACAAATGTGCAAGCAGGCTGCTAGAACCTCTAACTATAGATTTTCAAAAATATAATTTCAGAAACATACCTGATGATTCTGATTTGTAAATTCATTAGAATATCATCAGAGCAGCCCAGATAAGTTATAGAACTCCCGAAATTGTGGTTGAAGAAAAACTTAATTATTAACATTCAAATTGCTATTGATTACAGTTCTGATAATATTGTTCTGACAATGTGTTATAACCAAATAGTTGTAATTTTTAAAGTAATAAACATATGTTCGTACTGTTATGATAATTTAACACAAATATGATGTCTGTGTATTGCGAGACTGCTGGTATATATGAAACAGATTTAAAAATTATGAGAATTTTTGTGACTCTAATTATAAAAAGGAACGTGCATCTCTGCAAGCGTGCAAAAGGTTTAGTTACCACTATCGAACTTATTGACAAACTCCAAAGCAATAATTTTTACACCCAATCATTTATAATTGACATTAAACTGTTTATATTTAATATCAATTTATTAAACCCCATAGTAGTAGTAGACCCCATTACATTAATTGTACTTAACATGTAGAATTGCGATAAGATATTATCAAGCATGTGATCAAACTGTTTTGTTAGTGTCGTCTAATCCGTTTCCGTGCGTATAGTTTGTTGAGTGTCGTGTGCAAAACTTCAGATTATAGCACATTATGGTATTTTAACATAGGCAACTTAATATACAGTAATGTTACTTGTTCGCATACGATGAGACATCATGCACGTCGGCTGGAATTGCACACGGCACTACACGAATTGCGGAGTGCTAGAAATGATTTCTAGAATAAGCATTGGACCGGCTGCAAAAACGATAAAACATATAAAATAGCAGGAGGGGTTCAGTGCTACATCAGATCTTGGCAAACAACTGTTGAGTTCAACATAAGTTAAAAGTTTTAAATTTTCCAACAAATTTGAAAAAATGGCCGCCACTGCTGAAGATGGTAAGTTTTAATATTATGTACCTGCTCTAGTTTCATTTTGAGAATATTGTATAATTAATAGAAATGTAATTAATTTATAGCTTGCTGCAAACCCAATACGTGCTGTAAAATTGACGCTGACTTCTGCCCACCCGACGCAAAATGCTGCATCGTCGACGGGAAACATTGCTGCGTCGAAGGCAAATGCGAGGGAAAAGACGGCAAATGCTGTTCAAATGACGGGAAGTGCTGCAAACTCGAGGGCAAAGTCGTCTGCGAAGGCAACAAATGCGTCCCCATCGGCAAATGTTGTTCCACCGATGAAAAATGCTGCGGCAAAGACAAACAATGCTGCAAGGAAGGCAAAGATTGTTGCAAAGAAGGCAAGTGCTGTAAGGAAGGCCAATGATGTTAATATTCCATACTGTCAACAACACATGGCAAACGGACACGTGTCAATATTTAATCATTTTTCATAACATTTCCATAACCTTCCATCGCGGTCAAACAATTATAAAAATTCACTTACAATAAGTCATGCGAATTTCTCTGAATGTTAATATGTCTTTATATATGTATTATTATTATTATTTATGCAAATAAAATATTGAAAGGAGAAGAAAACCGAATATTACTAAACCTTTCCTGGTTGAGCAGTTTTAACATATCTGATAATAATGTTGAATATTCAATATAACAACCAGTAGATGGACAAACAAGCTCGTGCCTTCAATGAATCATAAGACGATGCATATTTGCACGTTCCGTAGTTTTTCCCCGGTGGGCAGGCAGCGAAGAGTCAACAAGCTCGACTTAATGAAATATGAATGAACATGAGAAGAAAGCACGCGCAAAACGCCGGCACCTGCAAAAAGCACCGTGATTGAAAGACGAGACATGACGCATCATAATTTATGAATTACGCCGACCGTTAACGTCGTGCTCGCGGATTATCCTGGTTGCCATCGGTCCATCGCTAGCGACTTCAAACGACGTCGCCACCAAACCGAATGCAACCTCCCGTTTAACTGTTTGCCGTGCGCCGTCCCATCTGCGTGCAATGACGATAATCACGAATACGGCGATTCGCCCCAAATCGCATCGCAATGCATTAGATTATTTTTGATATCTTGCATTTAACTTGGTAATGAGCGAATAAACTCGGAATGTCAAACTGCGAGGGCGTACAATGCGCCAGCAATGTTTGTTTTCTTAATATTCTCTGAGTCATAGCGGCCAGATTAACGCAATGAGTGTAAAATCAGCGAGTTTGGCATTGTCCATTGTCCAGTGAATAATGCAAACGACATTTGCGTTCGAGATAAGGGCTCGCGTCAGTAAATTCGGTATGGCATCAGATTTGAGAAATTAATCAGTGGACATTAACGTTTTGTTTGAGTAGATAATTCACATTTTGAGTTAATTGCAGTGTTTACAAATTGTTGTTCATTTTATGGTATAAATACTCTTAACAGGAGGTTTATTCATTTTATTCTATACATATTTTTGAGAGTAGAATTGACCAAAAATTGGTAAGTGTCTTCTCTTATTGAATTTGTTTTTGTTCAAAAAAATGGTTCAAAGTCGTGCATGGTATTATTAGTATTTTTGTTATTAACCAAATTATATTTGTTCTATAAGGTAATTATGGACTTATCCACAAAATCTGTGAAAAATAGCAAGCATTTAATTACACCGACCGACAAATGCAAGGAGAATAATTCTTCAAAGAAGCAAAGCCAAAATGCGTATGCCAGAGGATTTGTGCTTGCAACGGCTGCAATGATGAGGGATTTGGAAGTCGTTCGGAAAGCCAGAGATGAAGCAATATTGGCCAGTTTAAATGCTCCTTAAATGTAAATGATTGCGCCTGTCAAATTTATTTAAATATACAATAAGTACAAAACTGGAGTCTTCTTTTGAATTATATTTGGAACCTCTTGTCGTTTCAGCATTATTTTTCATGTTTTCCAGTTTCCATTTAATCTTTAAAACGGAAAAAAAATTCATTATACAGTACTGCTTATAAGGAACACGTGGGCCAGCAAAATTTGTACACTATAACCGAAATCACATAAAAGCGGCAATGACAAAGTTCCAGCACCTCTTCCTCCTTTCATTTCCAACACCTACAAATCTGATATTCCCTGGTAGGAAGACGGAAGGGAAAATAAATATAACTAATTAGTCAAAAAATTTAAAAAAAATATATCATTTAATTATAGAGACAAAATAATTCAAATATATTTTAATATAATAAAATATGACATTGAAACATATAAGAACAAAAACATATAAAAAGTTTTTTTTATAAACACCTGATCCTGTATTTGGTGGCACGCAATTATTTACATTTAAGGAGTATTTAAACTGGCCACATGACGACTGCATGAACGAAACAGCCAACAGTCGATTTAGCACACCCCAAAATATGCCAATGTACCAATCGAAAGTTATATTGTTCCTGATTATTGTCGTCTTTGTTCCATTCAAATCGATCAATTGTTACCCGAGTTCTGGACAAAATAAATTCTCAAACCTAACAAAATATATACTTTCACAACAGGCAACGAACGAGTGTGCTTGTTCCCCTTATATCAACATTTTTTTTCAATGCATAGTATAGCTCATAGTATAGTTCAATATAACCAATGAACCTTATAAGCGGCATCTATTGTATTACAATATTTGATGTTACTAATTGTAAGCAACACGGCAACACAGTGTCATAAAGTTGTTTGTCAACAAAATTACAATTTTATGAAATTTCGTTTGTAAATAGAATTGTTTGCGTAGCAATAAAATCATTATAGGTACCTAACATCGCTAATCGTTACTTTAATGGATAAATACCAACCAATAGCTACATATAGTTTATATATTTGTAAACCTGAATGCAACGGTATAAATACTGTTCCCAAACTTCTTTCCTTCACATTCTGATAATTTATGAAGATGTACTCACAGATCTTAACTTGTTTCAAACGTCTCTTGTAAGTATAACTTCGATTCATGTTTCAATTTATTAATTTATAAAAATTTACTGTTCTTCAATAGCATTTATTTTTATTTTGTTTTGTAAGGTCCAGAAAAACTGGCAATGAGAGCCAAAATAATAATGGTGGATCAAAATTGGAAAAGGTCATAGGGAACGATGTCAACGGTAGCAACCCGAATTACAGCAAAATCGCTTATTATAATGGTTTTGTTTTGGCAAGAGCTGCTTTAATCCACGACATAGAAGTAGTACAGAAATCGAGACAAGTTGCTATGATTGCCGATCATTATAATTCGTCCTAATCAATCAAAAATATCTGTACAATTATAAATAATGTTGTGTTATATATTTTTTAAATAAATTATTGATTTGAAATTTCCGTATATCAGTGGACGTTTGTGTAAAGATCTAGGAAAAAGCAAAAAAAAAACAATTTGTTTTTGTTTCATGTCTGTTTATTTGAGTTGTACAGGAGGTATGATAACGGAATCATTAAGTAGAAGAACAACACGCGGGTTTTTGTAGTAAAACAGTTATGTGTTGCTTCGGTTTCAAAGACCTACATATTTATCAATCCATAAAATCTGTCAGCTGTATCTACGAGTATTGTACATTTTACACAATCATCCACATTTGTAATTATATCAAATATTTAAAACCCTGGTACTTTAATTGATCTTCCCCAATTATTGTTTCATTTCCTTTTAGATATAGATATATCTGCAACTGTAATAAATCTATGATATACCACATTTTTAACTAAACTAAACTAAACTAAACTAAACTATGTTGTTAGGAGTATGCATATATCTGCGTCAGTGCAATCCATATAATACTAGATAAGATAAGTTGGATAATTGTTATAAAATGAATTACTTACGTATATCTGTACAATTTCTGCCATTAAAAGACGCCTTCTCGAATCTTCTACACACATATTCTTCTTCTAATACATCCACTGACAGAAATCGTCTTCAGGCTGTGTTGAAATCCATTATTAAATGTACGCTGGGGGTGCACCAGTTACTAATGATGTGATGGTGTAATCATCACAATGTTATACAAATAATTTTATTGCCCTAATAATATATAAATGGATCTATCATCGAAATAAAAATGAAAACTTAGTAATTACTATTACATCAACGTGGGAAGGCACACTTTTCTTGTCATATTCTGTTATCTAATCAAAAAACAATCATTGATGATTTGCTGTTTCAAAAATTCTTTTTCTTCACCCTTAATAAATATCTTTCTTACTATTGGGTTGAGTAAGTAGCGAGTGTTTTATCATCCACATTTTTCGTTTTTCTAGAATAAATAGAAACGAGAAGTGTATTATACCATTAGTGTCGCCTTGTTAACATTCGCAACCTTCAACATTGAGAATGATCCCCAAAATTGATTCCTCGACTTTCCGGCAAACTGACCAAACGGTGGCAGGTATCATTAGCAATAGCGGAGAATACATAATTGATTACATTGTTGTTATATTTGATAAGGAATAGTCAAATTTTTAATAAAGAAGAAAACGCTCATTACTTATTACCCTACCCAATATAATAGGTTTTCTTCCTGAATTTTCTTTCTGAATTTCTCTCTATTTGGAATAACGAAAAATGTGGACGATAAAACGTTCGCTACTTATTACTATCTAATACTTTTATTGTTGGATTTTACTACACATTCTAGCAATTCAAGCAAATTCACTTTGTCTTCCTTTGGTAGGTTCCCAAAAAGGATATAATGTTCGAATTTACGCACGAGTGAATCAAAGGAATACGCCAAAAAACAGTATGCCCGAGTTGGACTCGGAACGCTTAATATAATAAATTGCGTACGATTTGATTTATTTATGGGCCAGTTATCTACCGAATGATTTGATTCGAATGCATCTGCACACCACCTGAGCGACGCATCGACCGCGACGCTTAATCTGCGCGCGCGAGAATTTGCATCTGAGTCGCGTCAGATTTCGCATTAGAAACTTGCAGATTTATCGCATCGCGTGGGATAGAAAGCCGAGTCAAAGTCGCAAGCGCACACGCAAGCCCTACGCGCAACGACCGAAGACCAAACGCGAGCCGCGCACCTTCCGGCCAACTACTCGCATCCACCGTGTCCGTTGCACCTTCGAGTTTACCAGTTTTACTACCAGCTTTCGTCAAAAATCAATTATCGATAGGCACGTTTAGCCGCCGCTCTCTTGGTCTTGCGATGGCTCTCATGAAATAACTGTTTCTCGATTAAGTTTTCATACAATGCGCGGGAATAATAGTCCGCCGCTTTAATGATATTGAAATATGTTTCGCATAATGGTTTTAATTATTCTATAAACAGGTCGAGGTGGTAAATAAGAACAACTTTCTGTGAAATAATTGCGCCGATGTAAAGATGTTACTGTAAATTGCTAGTTGCTCGTTGTGTGCGACAGTTTTACTCCAATGCCATAACTTTGCGGGTAATTCATAATTTCAACTACTGGGCAATCTTTATTACACATTTAATTAGTTAAAAATTAAGTTTTGCGAGGTTTCGATATGAATACTGACCCGACCTAAGCAAAATATAAGTTGTTCCACCTGCATCTTGCAAAAAGTGACCAGATATTCACTTGAATCTTCAACCTTCCTGTATATAGGTACTACGACGAGCACTGAAACACGAACGCGTCGAAGATGAAATATTATATCAACTGCTAGGAATCTATCAATCATGACATTACTTCGAGCGCATGAAATTACGTTCTGCATGTACGTGTGTGGTGAATATCCGATATCGGAATTCGATTTGCTTGTCGCCTTTTAATGTCGTTTAATGCCAAAGATACGTTCAGCATTCCACAATAGCAATTTTTACCAACGCACCTCACATTTTTACCTTACCCACTCATGCAAATGATAAAAATAACCTGCTAATCAATTTTACCTACATATCTACATTTAGATTGTCAATGTATCGTGCCATAAGAAAATGCTTCGAATTAATAACGTGATATTCTTAGTAACTTCACGTGTACATGAGATTTCTTGGTAATTCTTTAATTTTTTTATACGTTTTCCAATTACACGGGAAACCCGAAGCGTGACGCGTTCGTGCGTTAGTAAACACGCTTTTTGTCGCACTTTGGAGGCTTCGTTTTTCTTCGAGTTTCGAATCGCGACTGGCAAGTGTTCATAATTAACAACGGCGCGTCAGAATGTAATCTAACTGTTGCATTCTACGAGCGAGAACATGCCATTGAAAAATAGGCAGCCGCCTTAATCTGCGCGCGCAAATGGAATACAAAAATCCAAATTAGATATATGCCATGAGTAATGAGCAATGCGAAATGTGAAATGCAGCATGAGAAATGCAAAACGCGAAATAATAACCGTTTAGTGGGTTTTACATTCACCAAACAATTTTAATGTCTCGAAGACGCACAGCCGTCGTCGATAATTATGTCAATATTTTTATTGAAAATTGGCACACGCAGATGCAATAAATTGCGCGTTGGTTGGCGCATGAATCACCGCGGATTGTAATCAACATTTTTGCGCCTTTTGTTTAGCTCTGCTCTCGGCAAATGTTTGGTGTTTTCATTCCGCGGGCATTGTTCTGCACGCATCGCACCACGGGGACTAGCACGCGAAATCACCAATAGCACACACGCGCATGCATTATTTATTCGATTATATTTATCAGTTTGGCGTTGCGCGCGTTGCAGATATGCAAACCAACCAGCGCAAAACAATCGTCGTATTTTCTGACGTTATGCAAATGCAGACATTAACCTAGAACAAGATACGGTTCAATCTTTTTCAAAACGATTTACTTCTAGTTTAGGAACAACACGAGTATTTTGATATTTTGATTTTGATGTCCACATAACCGCGAAGCGCATGAATGTTTAACTAACGATAAATTATAATTAATTTTACCAACTATTTTTGGTAGTTTCGCGTGATTTTACGGCTCCTAATTGAATCATACTAGTTCCACCGATTAGGCCAGCGTTTAATGGCCGTTGCTGCCTGAGTTGTTTAGTAAATGAGTAAAATAAAGCAAAAACTGCTTGGCGGGTACAGTTACTCTCATCCAGATGCATTATTACCGGCCGCACGGCCGTGGTCGTTTCTGCACGAAGCCAAAGAACAGAAGGATAAAGAACACTCGCAGTCTTCAGAATAGTTAAGTCAAGAGCAGTCTCCTTCAAGTCCTCAAGTCTTAAAAGTTAAAAGTATCGAACTTGAAATATTGCTTTGCATGTCCGGAACGAAGCTCGGACGATCTTCGAAACGCCTAGCAAAGTTTGCAGTGGTTTACAGCTAACAAGAAGCTGTCAAATGTATTTTATGTCAACAATTAACTCCCGCAAGTCGTTAATCAACCTAACAATGCCCGGTTATAACTAACGCAAGCGATGATTATATAAGTACTGTTCCCGGAAAATGAAATTCGCACATACTTTTTGCATAATCAGCAATTATGATCTTTCAAGGATCAAAAACGAGCGTTGCTCTAGAAAGTCGCTTTCTTAATTTCACCAAAGCCCTAAGTTTTAGAAATGAACTGCGCCGCACACGCAGATTGAATTTACAGCCGCTGTTAAACGTCATTGCTGTAGGAATGCGTTCGAATTCGAATGTGAATTCGCGCTGATCCTAATTTGCTCATTCATGGAGCTGCATGAGCGTTTTGCCGGTTGATTCTAAATTCGAGGTTGAGTTCATACGGCACCGCCGCGGAATAAAATAGACGCAATTGAATTGTTAATCTCGGTACGTTAAAATATCGACGACAGGAAGACAATAACGGACAATAACGTGCAACGCTCGGATGGTAAATTGTTCGGCGGTCGGTGTAGGCGACGAAATGAAAATTCCTTGTATGGGCTGAAAATATTAAAGTACAGTACGAATGAGTCCCATGCGGCGACAGCCGAGATCGTAGATAGTAAGATTTAAATGAGAGCTTTGAGCGAATTTGTAATAAAATTAAAGTTCGATTTAAGAGCGTTGTGGCCACGTTTATTACTGGCGTAGAATGCAAAATTTACGTTTTGCAAGTTCGAGACGTTTTCGGTGTACATGCCGTGCGAGGATGCCTGGATGCCGGTGGCGGTGGCATCGATCGGAGTAGGGAGCCTGCGCCTTTCCGGCCTTTCCATAAAAGCCGGTCGCCGACCGAACGCAGCTCAGAACAGAACTAGGGTTCTAAAGTGTGCTGTGTTTGTTTCCTACCGGCAAAAAGAAGTAAATTGTGTGCCAAAATGCCATCTCCTTGCGATTCCTGCAAAGGTAAACGATCTATCACGATATTCTCGAACGATTACAACTGGACAGTTCGTAATTGATTTGAAAATCATCATGCTACTAATATAATACTTGTAGACACCTGCGCCGAGGGTAAAAGCTGCGGCACCGACTGCAAGTGCGGCGACGATTGCAAGTGTGGAGAACATCATCATTCTGGTAAGAATGACAATTGATTTTTTTATGCTAGCTTTATTTTAATTGAATATTGCGCCAAGGATAAAGATTTGCTTTTTACAATTTGGATTATTTTAGGTGATGCTTGTGGAAAATGCAGCGGCGATAAGAAAGAATAATTCAAATACAATACAGGAGAGCCGTGACGTCTTAAAAACACAAAAATAATTATTGATGAATGACGAAGAGGAAATGGAGAGGAAGACCTACTTATTGTTTATTATTATTTAATCATCCCGTTGCTTTTAACACCGTTAGCATTTGAAAGTAGAATTTACAGCTAATCATTTATAGCGTATTGTTTTATAAATCACTAACAGTTATCGTGATAAATGTACATCAGAACATTGACGTCCAAAATTCCTATTATTTAATTATCAGTCAAGAGATGTATTGTTAATGTGAAATTTCAGTTTGAACTTGTTCTTACAATAAGCATTATGTTAACTTATATATTTATATTTATATAGTTCCTGCTGAATTTAGCATTTTATCTGATCGCATGATTCAATAATATAACCTGAATAATATATTAGTCATTAGTTATTTGTATTTCATTAAAATTTCAAATATATTATGTTAACGCTGATTATGAAGTATTTCAAGTTGTTTTCGGAAAGGAATTTCAGGAATAAGTAAATTAGAATTGTTGCCAATGCAAATGCCTAGAAACTTTGTGGCGAGGCACGAGTACACTATGTTGTTATCTAATGTAATTGTCGGGCCGTGGTCATTTAAATTATGATAACCTTGGATTTTTGGAGAGAGGGGTTCTTCAATCCTGGTTCGAATTGAGGTACCACTTCAACAGCAAACGCGAAGAAGTAGGGCATGAAAATTGCCAAATAAGTACTTTTGAGTTTTGTGCATGTGTAAAAAAAGAGTTTTTTTAAGAGAGAACATGGTCATGGTTATTAATCGGTTTACTTATCACCTCTCTCAAGTTAACATTGAGAACGACTGACGCTTTATAGCTGAATGTTTGAGGAAGAATTTGCCGCAAGCTGGGGATAATAGAACCCGGACACCACAACACAACCCTTGAAGCAGAGACGAAACTAGTACGACCACTGGACCACTGCACCTGTGGTTCGCATTTAGCATCATTTAGCAGTATTGTTTTGATGTACATGCTGCTTTAAATGTTGCTAAAGGCGCGTCGCATATGTCCACTCATGTTGCGTCCTCGCTTTAATGGTTGTCGGTTCTATCCCCGGTCGGGCAGCAGCGTAAATATGGCAAATGCGTGATTAATGTTCTTCTACGGTTTTTTTAAATTTTATATTATCGAAAGTTGTTTAAAATATGGAGATTTTACGTTGATTATATATAGCACACAATGTTGATTGTACTGATACCGATACCAAGACTCATTTGTTATTCTTGCGATACCTACGTTATATCATTGCAAGAACATATTCGATATCCCATCCCTCGATACTCTTGCGATACTTTCCTCATATGATGCTGTTTCAATGTCTTCATTTACATGGTTAATGTATCAAAGATTTTGGTAATGACCAAAATTAGTTATAACGATACGCAATATCAGAGAGTATATAATACATTATATATAGTACTCTCTGGTTATATTCAACATGGTATATCATTTGCACCACGTGAAGAATAAGAATAAGGTGGACATAAATTATACGCGAGCAGTCACTTGGTTATATCTGCAGATTTATGCATTAATTTTACGTAATTGTCAGAATTTTGCATTAAAAATCAAAGATCCAGGCTCTCACGCCATCTATACTACAAGGAACTAACTACTTTACTGAAACAAGTAGCTCCATAAGAATAAGCAATGTATATTATCAGAGAGCATATTATATAGTCTCTGAATCTAGGTTTGGACTTGAAACGACGGCACCATCATGCACAATCTTTGCTCTAAAGTCATTCCCGCCACAGATCATTTTTCTTTCATCGATAACAATCAGTCTCTGTAAATATTTTTTTAAATTTCTTAGTCAATGCTTAATTATTTTGTTTACCAATTATAATTTTTTGTTATGCTCTGGCCGAAGGACCACTGGTCGATGGCCATGTATGAAGGCGTAGGCCTCTATACTTAAAATAAAAACTACTACTACTACTATAGTCTCGGATTATATATAAATGTATACGTAAAATCATTTATTAATTGTAATTAAATATTCGCAGCAAATTATAATACACTTCGTACTTATAGTTTAAATTATAAAATTAATTAACAACTTACAATCTCAATAGGCCAACATAAAACTACGACAACAGAACTACAATAAAAGTACACATAAACGATTGGCAGACAACACATGAATACCACTACAACAGAATAATGATTGCAGCATATATGTACAAAGGAGTTAAAAATTATAAAAAGAATGACAATTCAACATATTCGACTTCAAATTAAGATATGCACTACTTTATATAAAATAATACATTGCGTTCATTACATTTGATAGAAGACTAATTTCCTAAATGTATATAGGTTTAAATACATTGATTTAAGCTTCTATTAATAGTAATTATATTAGTAATTAATAGTAATTAACAGTAATATTGCCGGTTAATATTTCATGAAACATGCAGTTGCTCATCTTTGATTACTGTTGGCCTAAAACAGCACCAAGGACGAAATTAATAAATACTGATTATGTTGTTTGAAGTGATATTAAGTGAATATGCAATATTTTCATATTTATAGTTATTTATAAATATGTATGCGTAAATGTGTTTATAAAAGTTTAAAGTGCGTGCATCGTTGTGCAGCAAATTTTGATGATGAAATATGAAAGAGATATGCAGACGTGTTGTCGTTTGATTAAAATTGAATAATAAAATAGATATGTAGTCGAACTGCGAGAGCCCCTTACATCTCGCCGAATGTAATGCTTTTTTGGTGAACCAATGACCTGTGATGCAAATTACCGTTACCGACGCCATTTTGTGGATTTTTCAGGATGCCATTGGGTGTCGTAACATTATCGCTTTTCTTCGCGTCCGGCGCCACGTTGATCTTAACTCGGTTCGTCAACGCCTTAGATAATGCTTCTACGTTCAATGCTCTGCTTGCATTGTTATTCACTGATATCCTGACTGACCCGTTTTCGTCACTTCGAGCAATTTGTGGCTGATGATTCAATAGATTCTCCTAAAAACAAATGAACACGAATTAGTAAGTTGTTCAAACTGTCTCCACTCATTATAGATAATTTGTAAGTCATGGAATTATCTTAAAAGGTAACAATTCGTTTACATTTACTCGTAGTAATTACTAATTGTTGGTAGAATACTCTAGACCTACCATTGAATCAGTGCGTCGTCTAAGATTAGATCGATTCAATGTTTGCGCTAGCTCTGACGCAAACTGCGAGTTTATCTGATCCTTATTGGAGTCCTTCAAATCCCCATTGGTTGTTGCCGGGCTTCCCTGCAAGAAGTCGAACTTCCCTGGAGTTTTCCTCGTTGCTCCAGCGTATTCCCCAATCGTAACATTGCTCAACGGCTTCTTGGTCACGTCGGTGGAATCCAGGGGGAAGTAAGTCGACGGTGGTTTTGTATTACTCGCTGGATTGTGTATCGCGAACGAGTCAAGCGATTCCATTTCCACGGCGTCGTTTCTGCCAGGCTGGTGACTAGTCGTTCGGTTGACAGGTTTCTTGGCCAAAGTACGCGGCAGCGTCGAGTTCGAATTCAGGCTCAACGTGTCGTAATCAGGCGTTGGGCAAGGAGGCGGTTGATGGAACGCCGAGAATGTTGATAATGTGCTCGTTTTTACAGGTACTGGCGGTGGAGGTGCTTTTTGTTTTGGCTTGACAACGTGTAGTCCTGTACCATTTATTGGCAACTAAAAATATTAAATTCGAAACATTAGAACTAGAAAAGCAGAAAGAAGCTACATAACATGCAATACTTACAGGTGGAGGGGGTGGAGCAACATCTTTCTTGTTATTACTGGCAAACGGAGGAAAACAATTCGATTTCTCTTCAACACCTCCATTGGTGAGCTGTGTTAGCCTGTCGCTGTCCTGGGAGTGTCCATTCGTACGATCCTGAAGAGAAAACACCAACATAAGCGACTAGTAGTTAAAACTCTCCACGTCTTACTTCGTAAGTTTGTATGATCACAAGCGGTTTCCCAACTCTCTTACAACTGGAACTGTTACCGGCACTCATTCTGAACTAATTAGTGCATCAAGTGCACCGAAATCGACGAAAACTTTGATAAACCAATAAATATTAACGCTCCCGCTTCAACACGTTTGCAGCAGCGCGCTGGCGTCGTTTTAAAGTTCAGTGCGTTTCGTCTATTGTTGAAAAAACAACTGAGTCGTTTATTACAAACAGCTAGCAAACGAATCGTTCCTAGCGCTAGCTAGACGTAGACGAAAATTACACAACGACGCTGCGATGACGAAGCTACCAGCGCGCCGGTAAAAATCATGCACTGGAACACCTCACAACACACGAACGCGTCGCGAAACGCGCGGCGCGCAATGCGCCAGCGAATTTCAACTTTATTATTATTTGTAAAACGGCGAATTTCCACCTTTAATGACGATAATAATCACAATAATCACAACTACGCGCGATTACGATGGAATAAAGCTGCTATGTATTTTTGTTTCGTACGATGTCTAGTTTCGATATTTCATCAGTCGCGGATGTTGTTCGCAATGTAAACATTGATGAATTATTTAATAGCTGCATTTAAAGTTAATCGACTCGTCGGGGACTTGACGAACGAGTGAATAGCATCGAAATTAAGCGGCGGTATAAAAAAGCATTGGCTTTTATCGTCAGGTGAGTTTGTTCAAGATATGAGAGATTGTATTATCACAAGGACCTATTTATAATATGTAATGGTGCGTTGCGATAAGACTCACAATAGTTGAGTTAACAACGCGCACAAACACCGCGGATTTGCATTGAACGTATCTAATGACCATAAAAAGTATGACAACATTAGAAGATGTAATATTTACTCTGAATTTAGTAGATGTTTACACATTTCTCGGATTGGGATTTTGTAAAATAATGCGTGTTTTATTATGATTAATTACGCAATGACTTAACAAAACTTCAGCTCGTATAATAATAGATGAAGAAACCGAATTTTCGTGTTACTCATTAAGTAGCGTGCGCGCACATCTCCGGCAAAAAAAAATATGAAAACAAAGCATACAATGCCCGAAGTCGAAGTTTCTGTAATCAAAACGAACGTGAGTGCAAAACGCCGCATTGTTACAATTTCGCCGATGAGCACACGACCGTATGGGTAACCGTCTCGCGAGCGCGCCAATGGAACATAATAAATATAATGGATATTGTAATTCAGCGCAAAAATCAGCCATCCTCGCGCGCACGAAAAGTGAAAAGAAAAGCAGCGCGCGACGTAAGAGTTACGCGTGCGCGTCGCGCGCACAATTGAATTAAAGTCGCACGCGAACATTAAAATGTAAAAACCGCATATGAATATTACACGCAACGTTGCGAAGAAGAGAGGAAAGAGGCGCGCGAAATGGAAGAAAGTAAAAGAAAGAATTACGCGAATGGCTAGCGCGTGGGTTTTTGTTTTTCGTTCGAAGCGCAGAAATGTGAGAGCGGGTGTCTTGCCGCAGAAACGAAAGTAAAATTAACAATTGAATCGCTTTTTTTCGGCTGCGGTAATCCGAAACATCAGATAAATGCGCGTGCGCAATGCCTACCTGCTTATCGTCGATGCTATCAGCGAGGCCGTTGGACTTGAACATTTTCTTGTGCGCCTTCCGAAACTCATCCATGAGCTTGTGGTGCTGTTGTTGCTTTTCCGTGTCGACGTTCTTAATCAGGCTCTTCTTCATTTGCAACTGCTCGTCGATGGACAGCGCGCTTTCGACTTTTTGTTTCTGAAACATGCGCAGACCATGAATTTAGCGCCAAGCGGTTGCAATAAACTTCAAAAGGATGCGCCGGTGAAGGAATATTTTAACGCTAAATGCCGGTTATTACCTCTGAGCGTCTTTGAAGCTCTTGGGAAATGGCACTGGAAAGGCTTGTTGCTGCCGATTGGCTGCTGCTGCGGCTAACGGAGCTAGTAAAACTGCTGATTGAAGGCGTTTTAGATAAACACAACTTCTCGTTTGGTGGAGTATTCATGTTAGGGTTGGGCGGCGGTGGTTTCGTCGTAATTGTCGGTTCATCGGTCCGATGAATTTCCACCACAACGGTTTTTGTTGATTCCGACGGATTCGGGGCCTGGTAGACATCTGATTTGCACTCCTCGAAGGAGTTGGTGCCATTATTTTTGATCGTCGTGCCGTGCTCGGAAAGATTGATAACCGTCGGCTTGTAGAAGTTGCCCCTATCGCACTCGGCATCGATGTCGTCCCATTCGATCTTCTCCCACTTCTTCTTGCTGTTCGCGAGTTGGAGATGCGCGAGACGATCCTCCAAGTCCATCGACTCCTCCTTGACGATCGACAGCCGCTTGGAGTCGGACCACGAGGGACTCTGATCGCCAGTCACTGAACTCGCCGAGCTGTTGTAGCCGGACGACTCGCCGGGAAAGAGCTCCGAGCCGGCGGACTTCCGCACGACGAGGTCCAGCTGGCGCGAGGACTTCATCAGCGCCACGGCCTCGTTGAAGGCGATGTCGCCGAAGTCCACGCCGTTGCACGCGAGGATCTGATCGCCGGGCCGCAGGCCAGCCTCGCGCGCGATGCCACCTTCTTTCGTGAACTGGATGAAGATGCCCGGCTTCCAGTCGGGGCCTTTGCATATTCTAGACGAGACAAGCATCGCGATTTCAGATCGTTAAGATGGTGGTATTGATAGATTGGACGGGTCTTTGCGGAAAGTTACGTAACGTTGCCAGCGTCGCCGACGGCGTCGGCGATGCGTGAGATCGTTAAAAGTTATGAGTCGGGTTGGAAATTGACGAGGATGACTTACCCGCATCCTAATTTGGAGCGTGGCGCGACGTGGATTGTAATGCGGACGTCATGATTCTTCTCGCCTAATTGCGGCGAGGATCTCGTCGACGAATTGCAGTCCGATATTATTTGCCAGCTCAGAGGATCGCTTCGCTTCCTAAACATCAAGCATGAAAAGTTATCTCGGAGATTCAGAATGAGAGACATCTGCATGCAAATCTCTACTTATATACCAAAGTCAACAATCACTTACTCTTTTACTGGAATCATCCCCACACCTGAAACAAAAGCAAACATTCCTCAATAAATCTTTCTCTTTCGTCGCAGTGAAATATGACTCCCTTGTGCAGTCGGTTATTATCCATGCCAATTGCCCACGAATTGCTCAATAAACCGAGACCGGTCTGAAGAAAGACCCTAATTAACATGATGCCTTTCGCGTTCGTTATAACATTGTAACTTACGGAACTTGCAGATGCAGGCAAATTCCGTAAGATCTGCTAATAGAAAATGTGAACATGAAAATTATTCCTGACAGAGTTCAAGTCTCGGCTTCATTACTGCTTTAACGACTGGATGAAAAATGATACACGATCGAACGTTCATACGGGGCAGATTAAAGGATGATCGTCGCAGTAGATTATTAATGGTATTTTGCCTCGTCAACCACAAATTACATTCAATAATTCATTTAGTCATGCAAAGCAGGGCGGAAGTTTAGCATTTAAACTGCGCATCTAGCTATCTACATAAAACTCATGTGGGAAATACTAAATGCAACCCTGTCCGCTTACCATTAAGCATCGTGGCAATAAAAGAGGAAGAACAAATAGTGCATCCTGACTTATTCCTTATATACGGACTAGGCTCAAATTAATCACGCAAGTTTCATGAGTCTTAAGAACCTGACGACATCTGCGCTTGCGGTCGGTAAATATTATAATTGCTATACAGAAGAATTATCTCTTTGTCGTAGGATGTAATTTAATCGCAACAGGATGCTCGCTCGTAAATTTTAAACTTCCTTTCAGAATGGTGTAAATTGGAGCCATTACCATTCGTGGTTCATTGTAACAATATTGTGTAATGCCCAGAATAGGCGTACGAATTGAAAAGAATTCCGTTCAATTTTATCCGAAAATTACAGTGATTCCAATTCCACCTGGTCGTAATTTGCGTTGCAAAATTACGATGCGGCAACAGCCGCCATGCGTTGGAAAGAATAAGAGTTTTAAATCGTATCGCAAGAGTTGAAATCGTCAAGTGCACGTGAAAAGCAACAATTTGGCAGCGCAGAGTTGAATAGAATTAGGTGCGAGTTGCCTTTGCGTTATGAAAGCACCGCGGCGAGTTATGTGCATTGATAATTTTCTTCCGGCACGCCAAGGTGATTCGAGTACACCTGACCGGCGAACCGTAGCCGAACTAACGCCAAACACAGGAATCATTCGCGTGCGTTTCAAATTTTAAAAGGGAAAATGCAAAGAAATTGAAACTCGTTTGTTGGATTTCGACTGGCTTTCAAAGTCACGTTGATCTTTTCAAAATTGTGTGCACAAATTAAATTAAGCTCTGCATATAAGTCTTCCAAGTCAAATGTCAATGTATGATAAAGTTATTCATGGTTATCGCAGGTATTGCGGCTCCGATGTGATGTGCTTATGCTGATACTTACTTCTGACTTTGAGTGCAAGATGCGTGTGATTAGAAATCAATTGCAGCACCTCCTTGTGCACAGCGTCCTCGACGGTGAAGCCGTTGATGCGCACAATCTGATCGCCGACCTGCAGAACGAGAAAAGCGAGATTATAATAAATTAGATCTCAATTAAAGACGCGTAAGCGGACAGAAGGTATTTTAATTAAAACGACGGCTGCCCTTATTTATCGCCGGCCATTATTTCGCGCGGCGCGGCTAGCGATGCCGCGATATAGATATAGATTTTATTCGCGCGTTTATTGGATGCTCGGTTTTATTCAGCTGAACCCTGATGCTAACAGCAAGGAGCCAAGGTTATTTCTTGCATTCCTTGTATTCCTTACAATACGCACGATGCTGACATGCTTGCCACAAGTTTTCGCAGAGTTCTCAAACTAAAAAGTGAAATTTTCTCATCGCCATGCGACACATTCCTGCCAACACACGCGAAACCAGACAAAGGATTCGATAAGCAATATTACGAGGACTTAATTTTCTTGAGTAACTAGCGAAAGTTACTTATAAAAATAATTAAAACTGGAACGCAAGACGAGAGTGTCCCGGCGTGTCCTCGAGTCTCGTAATTCTGCGATTGTTTCGCTATGACAGGTTCTTGGGAGGCGAGTAGTTGGTTTTTAAAAGACAATTAGCGACGGAACAAAGTAGCCTCGACGCAGCAAGTACTTAGCCTAGCCTGAAATGAGCCAAGCGGCATTATTAACATTGACCTTAACCGGTCGTTACTTGGTGTGCGCGAAGCCGGAGTAGCATCTTCGAGTCACTGTCATGGTATGACTACCACGCCATACCACATGAACCAGTAGTTGTACAAAACCAGACTGCTGCAAAAAGTGACCAATAACGACGTCTGCTAGAAGTAGGATCGGCGAGTTATAAAAATCTCAAATGTTAGAGCACGATGTTTTCAATTTTGCTGCGCAGGCATATTTTATTTTCCAACACGTTCTGAATACTTAACGCTTACTGTTCGTGAAATTTCAAGCAAGGGAGTAGAACAACACCGTTGGTGTTTATGTTTTTATTTCCTAATCGTCGGATATATCACAAGGTACAAGGTATACCTGCAACGTAACTTCCGGTGACGGTCATGAACTTAATGTGCTTTTTCAACCATTATCTTTGACTTTGACTTTTTCCTTGTTACTTTCAACTTTATCACGCAGGTCGCAAGGCTGAAGATAACGCTACAGTAACACCACGCCATTAACTCACTTCCTACAGAAACCAACCAAAGCTTGAATGCTTATTTGTACCGTCGTGACATTAAATGAAGCCTCTTTTTCTGTTAGTTTTCAATCGTAGAAATTGCAAATTGCTCCAACCGGGAAGTGCATTCAAACGGCCAAGGTACAAAAGCTTAAAATTGCTTAAAGCTCCGTTGATGACGTTGACGTGGTGCGAGGTACCAGTGGGGAATGAATCATTCGGATTTGCTGAACATTATGAACATTGTGGCCCGAACTATACAGCACCGGCATAGCTCGAGCGAAGTCGCTTACAATGTACTAAACTCGACTGCGGCGAAGTTGTCATCCAAGTGGTAAAAACGCCGAATGAAATACGACTTGCGTGAGGATCACAATGCTCCAAAGCTTTTTGCATCTTCTCGCATCGTCCGCGCTGCAAAGTAACGTTATGAACGTTACTCGAATGCTAGCGTTACAATAACTTGCGGCTTTGATAAGGCAGTACCGCTGGTACCTTCGAGCACCACGAGGTCGGCAAGAAGAGCAGAGCGATACGACGTTTTCTGATGCCGGGAGCCACCTCTGCTAGCGCTGGCATAATCGTGCAGATGGTAAAATTTATGCGTTGCGGGTGTTCCACTCCCCGGAACTCCCTCTAAGTCTACCGCATCCAGTTGAGCGGAGTAAATTGAATACAGCACTCGGTATACACCCAGTTTGTATAATTCATCTGGTTATCCAGGCGAGAGTACAAAGATAGTTGGTATTATTGTGTTAACGTTTCGGCCGATTCGTGATCACCACTAACGGTAACACCAGATGAATTCATCGCACCGTGGAGTGGAGATAGAGATATAAATTCCTACCCATTGGATACATGTATACAATGCATCCAATATCACTAATTACAACGAACCTCAAATGGATATTTTTTGTGCATCAGAGGTCATTTCATTAGGCGTTGGCGTTGCCATTATAATAAAGTATTCCGCACGATGATTGAAACTTTCACCTATTTGTCGCCGCCAGTTGAACCATGGCAATTACGAATCGAAATAACCATAACAATAAAACACCTGTACTACTATAGTCGGCGAAACGATGACAATCGCTCATAGTAATGATCGCACACCGGCAAAACAATGAATCGACGTGGGCACGTACTCACAATCAGAATCAGGACCACGCCACTCGTCGCATTCTCGAACAGTTAACAGACAACACTCAACACGCTTGTATCGAGCGAAAAATCTAATGCCCATAACCATAAAACTACAATACCTCCAGTGCCTATGCGAACAACAAGAATATGTATATGATTGATATTCCGCTCTTTGGATAGGAATTTTTCTCCAGGTGAAAACGCGGAGGATGCAGCATTAAACGATAACTACTACTCGAAACAAATGTACGTACATACAATATAAGGTGTACCGAGTATAGAATCAGATACAAGAGCTGACGAAGAGAAATGTGTTGGCAAGTAAGTATAAGCTCTGCAGAAAGAAGGCGGGAATGCGAAATTGGAATCGGTGAATAGGATTGGAATTGAAATACAAACGTAATGTAATCCTCGCTGGGTGCATAAATAGCTGGCAGATGAATGCCAAATCGGAGCGCGGCGCGGCGCGCTCACATTTGAATGCAAATCAACGTGCGAATCGTCGAAGACATGCGCCGGACGCACATGGCGGAGGCGAAGAAAGTTAATTAAAATATGCATTTATGCAGGAGCACACCGGCACCTACATTAGAGAGACACACCGCCAACTGGCGGAGTAGAGTAACAGGACAAATCGATTTAAATTGAATATGTGGCACCTACATAATCATAAATAATTCTAGTACTTTTGATATTGGAACTAAGCAGCTACAATTTATTATTAATCCAATAATGCAATTACCATTTTGCGTTAGTTTTATAACGCCGTGTATGAGATGCACTCTGCAGCTGCGGCTGATGGTAAAAGTGATTTTTATGTTAACCGGAAATAATGTTTATTTATTTTCGCACAGAGCGCAGAGCAGAACACCAGGTGAACGCTTACATGCGACCATCAGAGCTTAAACACACATAAAAACGCAATAATCCTCAGTCACTTAGTTACGACTATGAGATCATTAGCGGCGAATCGGAAAACTTACAAAACGCAGTCATTACCATTCCATGCTGTCGGAAGCGAGACATTAACAGCTTGCGAATTTAAATTGATGAGAGAAACGTAAATAAAATGATCACCTGCGTATCCTAACCAATCACACTCCAGCACCTACTCTAATCTCCTAATTTGGTAAATTAAAATCGCATTACACCAATCAATTAAAGTACAATTAACTTTCTAAAAACTGATTAGTATTTTCTGTTTCTTACCCTTAGTCCTTGCCGATGCGCCTCGGAACCAAGCTCAACGTGCGAAACGAAGAATCCAGTGCCGTGTTCCCGTCCACCGCGGATGCTGAATCCCAAATTGGGCCCGTGACGACACCCGCTTAGTCCCGGAGGCGGCATTGCGCTTATGTTGGGCCTGACCAGGCGGACGGTTCTAACGCGGTTAGATTGTCGCGTGGACGAAACCACGCTGCCGGACATCGCGTCCGAGGACATGGCCGACATGCCGGACATGGCTGACATGGCGGACATGCTGGAACCGCCGCCATATTGATACGGGTTGTGTAGCGCAGACTGATGGTGGAGGTAGTCAGACATCAACATTCTGAAACAAAGAACACACGAATCATTATCGAAGAAAATGCTTAATAATACATTTTCCCATCATTATACAAATGTTTGAATGGAACAATTGCCCAAAATAATTTCTTTTATTCCAGCGAAAGAATGCTACGTAACAAATTATAAAGTTAAATTGCAAAGTACAATTTCTTAGCATTCGTCGAAATCACGCACGAAACTTTTACTTTAATTATGTTAATTTAATTGTCGATTGTCTAAAGACTAAACATTTTGATCACTTCACACATTGCGCAATCCCCATAAGGTAACAATTTAGAGTAATTGTTACACACTATTTTTATATTCAATTGTTCTTGGCAACGATTTGAATATCACATAAATCTAAATCTGTAGCCAGAAACGATGACTTTTCATGTGTGATAAATTCTTGTGCATTTTCTATGGCGAATGGTAAGCGTTTAACGTTCAATGAGCATTGTAATGTTCTTTTTACGACACCATTTCTCTTTGCGGCATTCGAAAAGTGCTCGGAGTGAATTTCGATATGAGAGAATGTACCGAATCACTTCTTTTCTTCCTGCGCAAGAAAGGCAATAAACAAATAAATTGCCATTTATGATTTCGCGTTTCGCGCTCGACGCGATATTTTCATATTCCGTTTCTCTTCATATTGAATTAAAATATTTATTACAACAAATTCCTTCGATTTCATTTCATGCATATTAATCTCACAAAAGTTTACATACGAAATAAATTCGATTCGTAGTGCGTAAAACATTTTCGCATCGTTTAAGTGGGCTGCACAGAAAAGATTTCGCTTATTATTCGCATAATTGACGCTTTAATATGCGTTCTTATTAGTTGGGAAATTCTATGTCAAATTCACAAACATAAACGTGTCCAAAAATTAGATTTTAGAGGAACATTAAATTAATTTAATTATTGATGTTAATCGTTGTTTTACCATCTGAACTTGAAGTCGAAATTGGAAAACAACAGCGATTCCTCTTATAGCATGCTGACATAGTGACTCTTGAATTTCCCATTAAACGAATCAAAAGTCACGCGACCGGTAATTAGAAAGGCGCGAATTGAAATTCAGAGATGTGTAATTTTCACCGTTTCACATTTCGCCATCGGTGGCAATGCCGCCGTCGTAAACGCAAACAAAAAGGAAAACGCTAGGAAAAAAATGAGGCGATGTGACTTATTGTGGGCGCGCAGCGAGTTAATTGTTATTGTGCGCGATGGGAAACGACGTTAAACTGAAGACAAGCAATCCAAAGTGCAAGAATAATTAATTATTGCAGTTTTATGAATCTGGTGCAACGAATGTACAATAAACAAGAGTAGGTTGTAAATAAAACATCTTACTTTATATAAATTGAGTTATTTGTCATTTTTATTAAGCACTAGAACTACAATTAAAGAAAGAATTGGATTTGAAAAGAACTAGGCCCTTTAAATATATTATTTTCTGACAAAAATTACTCCAAACTAAAAATATCGGTGTGACGTGATAATTATTACAATAATATATAATCTACGATAAGTCCATCGATTAATCACCATATGTTACATTCTAATCCAATTTACTATTGTTACACTTTTTGCGTTCGCAATTTACTCATTCATAAATATTGTCGAGTGACTTATATATGACATTTCCTCATTCTATTATCAATCATCACAAATGACTTGCAAGCGCAAACTTTCCACTCTTACTAATATATTGCCGCCACACACCTCTCTGCTAATTGATCAAAGAAAACAATAGCAATGCGCACTTCTAAGGATAAATAATGGATGCATACTGAAATCGAGACTGAGAAAATGAAATCGAAATCGAAATTGGAATTAAAACTTGAAACGTCTCATCAGCACAACCAATAAAAATATGCATTAAGTTCATTAGCTGATGAATATTTAATGAACGCCATAGAATAGAATGGAATGAAATGAAATTGAATAAAGCAAATCAAATAATACATGTTAATCGACGGAGGAAGAAAAAAGTAGTCTAACCTGAAATTTGTATTGATGTGTTCCAATTTCTAAACTTAATCATTTGATCCATCGCAGGTATGCCTGTGTCGGTGGCTAAGTTTTAATTTCTATCTCTAATTTTAATTCTGAGTTTGCGCCTTTGATAAATTACCGCGAGGCGTTGCTTTTTTATTCATTCGCCGCACTAATTAATCCAGATTCACTCGCAGCATCCAGCCAGTGAATTTTCCATTGAATTTCTTGTTGGATTATTTGTTTGCATTCACTGGCGGCACGCCGAGAATTTCCATTGTGAAAAAGTCGTTTCAGGCATGGAGGGATAAGAAAAAGTGCGTACGGTTGGAAAGTGAATTCGTGGAAATGGAAAACGGTCTTGTCTTCATTATAATTCGAATGATACCTCATCGAACGAATTTTGAGGACACAAGATCGTTCTTAAAAAATGTTTGATTCAATAATTCGCTCACAAAATAGGTCGTGGCATCAAGAGAGTCGAAATGTTACTCGAAGATTCTCGTTCGTAGTAAGTTATAGTAGAACGGTCTGAAAAAGTGAATTGCGCGTGTCTCGTGTTAGGTTTTTTCGCTCGCCGTGCCCGCGGGCGATAAATATGATATACGCATTTGGAATTCTGAGCCGAACACACTTTCTTCGGCGCCCGTCGGCGCACTTGCCGCGCCGCACCGTCTCGCAGGAAAAGTATTTCACCCGGCGGACGCGATGGACCGCGATCGAGGCGCAGGAGTCAGAGAACTCTCTACGGTCTGGGCCTACTTTTCGCCGAAAACGCCCGCGGGCGGTCGGTCAGGCCCCGCACCATCAATCGAGAAAACGCCGACGACGGCCGGTAAACGGCGAACATTAAGTATTTAACAAAACATGGCAGAGTTATGAAGGATTATCGAGAAATTAAGCGAAAAGAATGTAGTTCACGAGATGCGAAAATGAGTTTATGGTAAGTGGAGACATCTGGGCCGAGGTAAAAATTGCGGTTCTGGCACATTTCAGAGGGCACTGTTCTTCAAAAGTTAATATATTGGATGAGCAATAAATAATGAACATTTTATCGTCCACATTTTTCGGTTTTCCACAATAAATAGAGATGAGTAAATCCAGTGGAGTAAATTAAAATACAAAAATGTCATAATTCTAAATAGAGATGAGAAAATTCAGGAAGAAATTTGTATTGTATTGGATCGAGTATTAAATAAAGAGCGTTTCTTTGTTCTTTATTAAATATTGAACAGTTCCTCATAAAATATAACAACAATTTAATCAATTATCTCCTGCTACCATTCGACCAGTTTGTCGATGCTTCTTTGCCAGAAATCGGCTGCCCTAGATTCGAAGAAGTTGAGGAGCTAATTTTTAGAGGTCCTTTTCATTGCGAATACTAAGAAATGAAGAAGACAGAGTTGTAGAAGAGAAAATGAGCTTTCGAATTGTATAGTACACTTGTTACAATTTTATGCAAATCGTGGCGAGACAGGTGTTTAGTTTAATCACTTATTACTTATTACTCAACCCAAGACAACACATTAATTATCAAATACTTATATCTGCCTTGTTCAGATTATGTAAATACTGTAAATACCGTAATATCCTAATTATAATTAGGACCAAATTGAAAAATTATGCAAATTCGTAGCGACGAATTTAAACGCGCGCATGCGCGATCCGAAACGGTGTGCTATATGCACGCACCAATTGCAATTTCCGCTCGCAATCTGACCGCTCGGACGCCCGCGGAGCATCACCGGCGACCAATAAATTATAATATTTTTACCACGCACTGATTGCCCCTCTAATTACGAACGGCGGCCGGCGCGAATTAATCGCATTGTGCACCGCGGCGCGGTTGTGCCATAACCTCGCGCTAATCTACTCTAATAATAGGCAACTAATTTCGCTTCTGCCGGCTAATGCTCGACGCGGCCGTAATAATAATGCTAGCAATCAGAGAGGTTATGTGTGGTTATGGTAGTCGCCCGATTCGCACATTCGTCGACCTTCAGCATCTCCTACCGCGGGCATTCCCAGCCGGGCGATGGTTCAATTAGTTATTAGTTCATACTTTGCGCTACGTTTGTTTCGTTTCGTTTTTCGGCGCGCGTTGCTCGTTCGATGTTTTCGCAAATTAGTTGGTCGATTACGAACGCGTCGCTCGGAATTGCGCGTGATTACAACACGACGTCCTGGATTGCACGAAACGCGAGAAATGAAGAAATTGACCCGAGCGTCGAAGACGAGAAATTCTCACGTGACCCTTGCGCGAAGGTCAAAGTTATTCACATACATTGAAATGCTAGTCGGATGGATTCGTCGATCGAAAGAGGAACGTGAATTCGAGAATTTTCTAGTCATAAAAGTCGTAAACGATAGTGGCGACTATTAAAGAATGGAGCCTCTCAACTTAGAAGAACGCCATCTATAAAACAATTGTGAATAAAGCGAAATATTTCAGGCTCCTTATAATTTTAAGGAGTCTGAAGCAACGGCGAGCTCCATATCAATAATTTTGCATCTACCAAGAGTTCTTTATTATTTCTATTTACTAGAATACAAAAGAGTCTAGTGCAAAATGAGCTTTCGAATGATTATGAAAATTGTGGTGAGATAGTTGTTTAGTTTTAACGCTCATTACTTATTACCCAACCCAATATTTTTTTTTCTGGTTAAAATACAAAATTCTAGAATGAGCTGATTGAGTCTTGAGGCTTCTGATCTGACCCCCTTTATTTTGGTTTTCCCTAAGGACATTGTGCCCTTTATGGACCGTACCTCAAGTGCAAAAAGTGTTGGTCCTGTCATGTCCACAACGATAGGGAACCGGAGAACCTTCCGCAAAAAATAGAGTTTCATCTATGACTGGTTTCCGGCCGGCGGCAAACGTTGCATAATAAAGGAACACCCTTAGTGTTTCATGCTGCCGCCAACCATCTCGAACGTGCCAAACAACATTTGCCGTCCACGCTCTGGACACCCGAAGAGTCACCAGTAAAACATGTACAATAACCAACCCTTGTATATATAGTCATAGATTGAAAATATATCTTTAGTCTTAAGTAAACAACGAGTAGTTGCTGTTCGACTACCCTTCGATCTCCAAGCCAACTCATAACAGTCCAACAACCACTAAATCTTCAATATGTAGAACCTCACTCTATCAACATCATAAAGTACTTAATGTTGTAAAAAGCTGTGTGAAATGTAAAAACATTAAACTACAAATTTCCCCATTTCTCAACTCCTACTATCCGCTTCAACTAACAATTAACGTAAAACTTGTGATTATAGTTAATTCGTAAATTCGTTATTTTTAATTGCATCTTTATCGTCTATCTCGTTTGTTCGCTTGTAATTTGGCACGACATCGATTTAGTGCGCCATTTTTACGTCGGGTTTGTGTGAACACTTGGATAAATACAGAAACAGGAACATGGCGAGCACGACGCGCATGCCGAAGACGCCGAACGCAAGTCGACGAATTTACACGCAATCGTGCGGCGATTATATCCGCGGATCTCTCGAAAGAAATCTAAATTAGTCGGCGAAAAGTTCGGCCTGAAAACGATTACCGCGCCGCAAATTGCCGACTTCGGCGGCAATTAAACGTCGTCGTAAATAACGATCGGAAGTTACGTTTCTCTTTTCGCGCGCCGCGCGCGGAAAAAACGAGCGGCGTAATTATTTCCTCGCGCGCAATTATAATTGTCGTGTGTCGCGTGCGTCGTGCGGTGGTTGCGATATGTTTCGATTACTAAATTCCTTGCGAGCGATTAGAATCTGCGCTGGAATTGTGTCGCACAAAGGAAACAAACGAAATTAGTCTACCTTGGAATTATTACTGACTAAAAGCGGTGCAAAGTACATTGGTTGGAAGAGGCTCTCATCTGATTGTGAGTCACGGAAAATCTAAATTAAGCAAATATCGTAAATAATCTGATTAATCTTTCCGGCATTATAAAAAACTTAAAGTAGGTACTTTAGTCTTTGATATTTTCTCTATCTGAGTAATCTAAAAACAATACCTGGTTCAATGATCTGTAATGATCATCAATCATGAGTCAAGCACACATTGCGATCTTTACAAATAAATTATTGAATTACACACGGACCGCGAGCCTCTCCTAAGCTATAAACAAGTGAAATCTTTGTCAACCGCGGTGATACAAAGCGTTCCTCACAATTTCTTTCAGCGTTACGGTCGCTAGTACGCGCAGGTTGACTTTTGTTGTTAGCCATTTGTTGTGAATGAAATTCTGCGTTCACTCAGTAATGCCCGCTAATAGACCAAGAGCTCGTGGCTCGATGGCGACGATGGTCAAGAGCTCGAGATGATGTCGCAAGCTCGAGCAGCATGCAAGTGCACAAGAAGAAAGCATTTGCAATAGATAGGTATGTGTGTCATTCATTAATGTCTCGCCAAGGAGACCGAATGTCAACGCGGCCGCACCAGCAGCACGTACGTTTGTCTCGTGCCGGTTTTGCTGGTAATTTCTAATTTCTTTTCACGGCTACGAGTGATTTAGCCTCACTGGTTACCAATCTGGGTATCTGGTTGCAAGAAAGATAAATAAAGATTATGCGCAGATGTTAATAGGTAAAATCATAAGAGAAAATAACATCTTTATTTAGCAAAAGCGTCAATTAATTTATTTCACAGCTTACAGTTTATTAACCTGAACAAAAATTTACAATTTCGATAAACATTTATTCGTTTCGTTCTTACTTTGGCGTTCGTGTTTATTCTGTTTATCGCATTATCAAATGTAGCAGAAAATAATTAGCGCAGAAACTCACGAATCCGCAGACGTACTGTTTACCCAATTCGTCGCAAAACCGTGAACAACAAACGCCTCGGCGGCGAACTAATAGCGCACCATCGCCTGCGTAATAAACTAGAAACCGCGCCTGAGCCTTTCGCGCCTCTTCAGCATTGGAGGAAATGTTACTGGGTTGTTGCCGACGTTATCAAGATCTTGCGATTCGCTGTATATCACAAGGAGGAAGCGTTGTTCAACGACGCACACGCGAATTCAAAGAGTTTACAACAATTTACGGCGCCGCGCCGTACGACGTCGAGAACACTAACGTGTTTATAATGCATTGAGCTAACCCATTCTTTGGTAATTGAAGATATAACATAATTAAATGAAGTTAATTCCGACTTTTTTCTCTAAATATTAGGTTGAGTAATAAGTAATGAGCGTTAAATTTAAACAACTGTCCTGTCATTCTGCATAACATTTGAACAAGTGTAGTAAATCATTCGCCTGTCGTCTGTCGTTATCATTTGTTAAGATTCGTAACCTTGAATTCGTAACAATGAAAAGGACCCTCAAAATTAGCACCTGAACTTCTTCGACTCTAGGCCAGCCGATTTCTAGCAAAGAGGCATCGATAAACTGGCCGAACGGTGGTAAGAGATTATTAGCAATAGTGGAGAATACATAATTGATTAAATTGTTGTTATATATGATATGGAACAGTCGAATTTTTAATAAAGAAGGAACTTCTTACTCAACCCAAATGACTAATAAAATAATTTGGTCCACTGGATTTTCTTATCTCTATTGTAGAATCTATTTAGAATAACTAAAAATGTGGACAATAAAACGATAATTACCTATTACTCAACCAAATAGTAGAGATTTTGAGTAAAAAATTATGGCGTTACTGAGACGTTCTACGCTTCAACCTTGTGTGCTTTTGTCCTGCATTGAACCTGCATGGAAATTTTCAGTATTTCGGCCATAAATGCGCAAAATTTGTGTAAAAAAATGTGTAATGCGATGGAGTCACGGCAAGTCGCGAATGATAATTTCGACACATGACAATGAGTTCACGACCGACGAATGTAAATTACGGCGTCGCCGTTATCATTACGTACGCCCATGAAATGTACTGCAAATTTAAAACATTTGCTGATAAGCTCAATGTCATCCTGCTCGGCGAAATGACAATAACGACCCAAAACGTTCATGAATGATGGATTTTCTATTTTTCAGCTTGCTATGCTTCTCTCTACTTAAAAAAGTAGTGCAAGTCGAAAATTCTCCATAAATTTGTAGTGAAAGTAGAATCGATGAATCAATCGCACGAAAAAATCGGTTTTCAGTAGAAGTGTTTCGATAGCAATAGTGTGTCTCGGAGGCATGATTTTATTGTTTTTGGTGGTTTTGCCATTAGTTTCTTCGATTTCGAGCGGCAACGCGTTACACCCGACAACAACGTTTTGCGAGACGCGCCGAGCGGAGCGAATAGTTTACTTCGATGTGGCAATCGCAAGCGAAGTGCAGAAACGCCGCGCCGCGTTTCGATAGATAATGCGAATCCGAATCGAACCGCAATGGCAAAATGCCCGATGATTGCTTTTCACGTTCATTGCTATGCATCGGCGTTGCTTCTCGAGGCGATCGGCGTTTGCGTCGCGTCGTCGGAATTCGCTCGCGGATACGATTTTTAGCTTGTTTTTTTGCCCCGACGTGTCTTTTTGCACACTGCCGAGAATAAATCTAGATTCTAGTCTATAATCGTTCCTATACAAGGTGTCCCCAAAACAGAGAATATAGTTGTAAGTACTTATTTTTAACAAAGCTACGAGCATGTTTTATCTTAAACTATGAAAAATAATCTGTTTGTACGTCTAAGATATTTCTTCTTTATAACTATGTCGGAGTTATTTATGTTATAGTTGGTTATTATTAGGTGTTACTAATTGACGGTGTAAATCTCGGCCGAGAAAAAGAACGCACGGAAAGTGTTCCAATTCTTTTTCTACGTCTTCGTCTTCTGTTAGACGACAAGTTTTATCGTTGGCGGCGTGTGAAATTAGCATAAAATCTAGCAGAACTTTGCACGATGATATAGGCGATCTTACAAATCATTGCAAATCGAAGAAACGAAGAAAATTGAACTGCGCGCACGTGAAGGAAATGATTATTCCTGCAATTATTTCACAATCTCGGCGAATCGGTGATAGCAATGAAAATTTATTCATCGAAGCGCGGCGAGTGAAAAAACGGCAGAAACAATAAAGCCGTAATTAAAATCGTAATAAACTTGACAATGAAACGATTCACGGAATATTTGCCCAAGGAAAGTTTTCAAAAGAAAGTTCGGCGCAAATTTTGTAGAACGAACAGGTATTTTTACTTCGTATCGTACAGTTTTTACGAAAAAACATATTTCGGTAGCTGGAACTGTAATATTTGCCAAAATTTCGTATTCACGCCGCGTGTAAACGCAACGGAACTCGGCAAGTTCATTTTTGAATACGCAAACAACATTAACATCAATACCTCATGTTTAAAGCAGGCAATATTTAAAAATGTACTCAAACGAGTGGATTTTTGCCGTCTTCATCGCGCTCAATTGCTGCCGATTTCAAAAAGACGAAAATAATTGCGCATAAGCATTGTGCAAATTAAAGCTGCGGTGAAAAATGAATGGCTGCCCGGCCTGCACAATGGCAGCCGCGACGTGAAAGAGCACCGAGAAGACGGACGAACAAAAAGCGTTTCATGGCCACTCGCAGGACGAACAAGTGTATCGGGCGAGCGCCGAGCCGGCGAGAGGAAAGAATCGAGCGCGGACGAAGAAGTCGAAGAGTCAAGTGAATCGAGCGAGCCGCGCGGCATTCGAGAGGAATCAATGCGACGAGCCGACGAGAGCGCGAGATGCGAGATGAAGATGAAATGGACGAAATTAACAACCGACGTCCGTTCTTTTGTCCGACGTCTAATTCGTACGTTTTTCAATGTTTTACAAGCGCTGGTATTTAGCGTGTTGATTGGCGGTATTATTTGGTTGCGGCATAATTAATTTGCATCTCGATAAAGGCGGCTGGTTGTAAAAATAAGAAAGTCGGCCCTGATTTACATGAATTTCGGATGAAAATATTTGTTGATTGGCAATTAAGGCCGATAATTAGCAAATGTTTTATGTTTTTCATCATCCCGTTGATACAAAAAACGTAAATAACTATTTTGCATTCGCATTGTTTCGTTTTATTGCAAAACAATAACATACAGAGTGTTTTGAAGGCAATTAAAATGCAAAATAGGCCTCACAAATAAATTTCCTATTTACCCAAACTATAAATATGAAAAATATAAACTCATTGGGCGTGATTATAAATTATATTGCTTGAAATGACCATTTTTGCGCCTTTTTGTTGCCATTATGCAAAGAGCTGCGTCCTGATTTTATTATTTATGTGTTTTATGAAATCCTGAGCAATAATTTACACGATGTACAAACGCCCACGCCTAGATATAACAACAATCGACATATTGTTCATTAAAAGCGTACATACGTGGTGTGTTGTTGTGCGTTGCAGTCAATGACAACTGATGATGATATCCGAGTTGATTGAACACCGTAGTCACACTACGAGCGAAACATCGTTTGCAGTCGTCGAACTTACAATCCGGAAAGACCGCGCATAGTTTATCCTCCCCTAAGATAGGGGCGATTTAGTTTAATCAATATCTAACACGTTTATAACACGAGGGAACAATCACGCGTCATGCTGCACTTGATTAATATTAGTCCGATCGGCATTCGAGTCACTAGGGGTGGAATGAACTCGATTTTGAAAATTCACAAAGTCATTAATGTTTTTTTAAATAATTACACTTGCTGTTTGATGGTTTTGTGGTTTGTTTGAAAGTTCGAAGCTCGCGTGCTTTTCACTGACAAGCGGCACCGACGAGCGGCTCCGTCGGAAATGGTGGCAACACTGAACCAGCTGAAGAGCGGCCGCGAGTTGGTGCTCGCGATCGCGCAACGGTAGGTTGGACGCACGGACAGGTAGGGCAGGAAAGGTAGAAAGAGAAACGCGCCGACACCGACGTGCACATGCCAGCAGATACGTACGCACACGTTCACGTCGAGGAATGAAACGCACCGCCGCGCACAAGGTGGATCCAGGTGAAACAAAACGCGTGTGCGCTTCGTAGATGGCCGCACGCACGTTGGTGGTAGTCGCCATCGTCGGCATGGAGAGCATCGAGAGTGTCTTCATGCATGGATGCTCTGCTATTTCGCTTGTGGATCAGAATTATCGAACCAGCAGAATGTCCAAACAGGAAAAGTATTCGATTCGTTTTTCACAGATGAAGAGGACTGGGTGCTTGGTTAGGTTGATTGATATATTGGGCTGAGTAATAAGTAGTGAGCGTTTTATCGTCCACAATTGTTGTTTTTGCACAATAAATAGAGTGTGCTATACCATTCGAACGCTGATTTTCTTCTCAACAACCCTGTCGTGTTTATGTTTACCATTCGTAACCCTCAACAGTGAAAAGAAGCTCCAAAATTGGTTCATCTTCTTCGAATCTAGGCCACCCGATTACTGGTAAAGGGGCATCGACAAACCGGTCGAACGATGGCAGGAGATCATTAGCAATATCGGAGAATACCCAATTGATTAATTGTAATTATATTTGATGCGGAACCGTCGAATTTTTAATAAAGAACACAACGCTCACTATTTATTACTCACAATCAGCATAATATGTCGCCACCATTTGATAGAACAAATCAAGTGCAATTAAATACTTGAGTAAAACAGACACACCGGCATAGTTTTTCTAATTATTTTCATACTGTACTGTGAATGATTCGATCGTGTGATGCCGCTACTTCAAATTTTGCATTGCGTCCAAAAATATTTCGATTTTTTACAATTATAACTGTTCAATTACTGAGTAAGCTTGTACAAATAATGCTTACAAATGTTTTCGTTAATTTTTGCGCAGTAAATCACCCATTTGCAAGCAAAATTGAATTTTACCAAGCAAATTTCTTGATTTTAATGTTTCAACGCAACGAGCAACGATGAATATGAATAGACGTGTAAATAATTGACCGGCTTTCGCAAATCATTGCCACACGCGAAGTGCGGATTCACAACAAAATACAATAAACGTTTCGCATGTATTAGCCGCGTTATAAAAAGCGCAATTAATCCGATTCGATTCCGAATCACACACAATAAAAGACATAAAAAGCAGACAATCCGAGAGCTCGACGTTTGTCGCCTAATTAAAGTGTCTTTAATTGTTTTAGTCAGTAATATATAAACTCATTGTTCAAATTATTCATATAATTTAGTCGGCAGTCACTTTTTAGTTACTACCAGTCTATTTTAATAGAAAATACTAAAACATTTGAACGTGTCGTTGTTGTTATCTGAATGACTCAGCTATATTGCCGGAGTGTTGAATGGTCTGCAAGCCGTTGAACACATAATCTCAAAAATAAACAAGGCAATAATTTATATCACAGCGTAATTGATTCAGCACGCTTGGATTTCCGCAACGCCATTAATAGAAGTGCCCATTTGAGACCGCAGCGCGTGCATTGTCCCAGGGCGTGGGTGCGCAATAACTAGAATATCTCTACAAATTGTGAGATATCACCATTTCATTGTAATCGCCGTAAAACACTGGCTTAACTACAAGGAAGTACAGCTATGGTTTAGTTTCGAACTAGAAAAGCGTATGAAATTATTTGTTAAGATTTACTTTGAGGATCTAAGGATTCTAGTTGCTGGGACTAGACGTATACGCGGTAAACAACATTTGAACCGTTCGCCAGATTTTAAAGCAAGAATCAATAGAGATTTTCTTGCTGATCTCCGCACGTCACAGTCGTAACTCTTACAATGTCTTGTCTTTGAGGTATATAAGTGTCTCTCAAGATAAGTGGTGAAAAATTCCTCGTGCTTCCTTACAGTGACTCCGTGGAATAACCGAGTCCTACCTTTTGTTGAATTTATGGAATTTGATTGATTGTAAGTGGCTTCCATCACAATTTTATTCGCAACAACTTTGTCTATCGACCTTAGATTAGAAAACTCAGTTTTCATCCGGTTTAATTAAGAATCTAATTAAGTGAGAGTAAAAACTCATAAGGTGAAGTGGACATTTAAATGTTACGTTGTACCTACGTTGGTTAATTCATTTAAGTAGCTGATTGTAAGTAAATTAAGCTTAACCGCAGGTAATCATGTGCTTACATGTACCTTGAGTACGATTAAAACGCGTGGAAAACGCTTCCAATCACGAATATGACATTATCGATTTAATCACCGTGTGCATTACAATTTTAACTCCTACATACTGATATACTTCATGTTTCACTTAAATGAACAAAACTAATACACTGACAAAACTTAACAAGGTGCAATCATTGTGCCTATTTTATAACTTATTGTAAATATTTCCATTTGTATCTATAAGTATTTTTCAGATAATTTGTTTGCATGAAATGTAATAGTCTGAATGATTTGCACACCTTTAAGAAAACTATGTTAATTCTTGATTCTCTGGCAGTATTAGTTTATATGTTATGCAAGAATTGCAAGATTCCTCTCTTCATTTTTATTTCTCGATTCCCCATTACGCGCAACTAGTGTGGAAAAATTGAAATTACGACTGCTTGGCATTAATACCAATACCTGGAAAATGCGCAGTTGCACAGCGTACATTTTTCTCCACAATTTATTAATGCAATAAAATTACTCAAAAGAGTTTCAGTAATAAATAAAGCTTAATGCCGTGCAATTAAAAGTCGGTATTGGTGGTGATTAATGATAGGATCTGATGAAAACCTACATGAACACGAACGTCAGTGATCAGAGGCGTTAAAATATTTTAAGGTGAAGAAATCTGACCGTTTAACTGCGTGCCTTGTGCACGCACCTTAAAATTTTTAAAGGAAGGATTTAGAAATATGCAAAATCCTACAGTGTGTGAATTAATAAACGGATCATATTCTTTTTGCATTTACCAGTTAAATGTTACTATTAGTTGATCTAGTTGCATAATATTTTGTTTGGATTGCATCAGGTTCTACATCAAAAACGATTTTAAACGAAATCGGTTGTGTTTCTTGAAGATATAGCGTCATGCACTGCACACATTGTATAAATACTAGACGTAAGTGCTTATATGTAAAATGATGAAATCGAAGATTCATGCGGAGTGGATTTCTAATCATTCGAATAATGCGAAAATGGCACGCTTGTTCTCTGCCAGCTTGGTGCATCCAGAAAGAGCAGCCGGCGCTCGCGGCACGCCAGAAGATGTTTAAAAAATTCGAGTGGGCGTATGATTATAATTCGCACTCTCGCTATCCATTCCGATATGTGGTACGAGTATTACCAGCATAATTAACGTTGCAATTATATGAATAGTATGTAAGACATTTGTATTGAACACCCGGCCGCTTACAATCGGTTTATGCAGAATTATATAAGATTTGTGCAAGCTCATATTTAATATAGTTGATAAACATGACGAAATTCAATCTAAATCAACAACATTTTCTAAAAAAAACACGTGAAGAAAGATTTATAATCGCTCATGCGCAGTCGAGATAGTTTATTTGATACGAGCGATATTAACAAACGTTCAAATGTTTGCCGTCGTTAGGGTGCGAAGTGACGATGACGGCGAGGTGATACGTCAAAAGAATTATGCCAAAAAACATCATTAAAATTTCAGCAACAAATTTCTGTGTACGTCCAAACTCCAATCCCAAATCAATTTTAAATGTACGAACACGCGCGCGATTTCATCTTGGTCGATCACACGGCGGAGAAGCCGTGCGAGATGGACGCCAACGTGCACGACGTGCGCGAGGCATGCCCGGGGGCGGGCGATGACGGCGGCATGGAGATGATTGCCACCAAGATGATGCGTGACATTCGCAACATGTCCGCCCTGCGACAGCTGCTTCTGGGCTCGTCCATCGGCTTCATCAGCGGCTACGTGCTCACCAGGACCGGCAAATACGTGTGCGTCTTCTTCGGCGCGACGGTGATCGTCCTGCAGCTGGCCGGCCAGAACGACTACATCAAATTCAATCTGCTGCGCGCCCTCAGCAGCGACGACGTGCATCGCCAAGCGAACGAACCTCGCCGGCGAAGAGTGCGTTCGATGATGATGACGTTCTTCCACAAACTGCACGCGTTCTTGATGGAGCAACCAAATTTGACTGGCGGCATCATTGGTGGATTTCTTATCGGACTGGGATTCTCTTAATTGTTATAATGTATTTGGCTGATGGAATTCCTGATTAACAGTTTTAGAAACACGCAAATCAATTTCTTAGTATTAATTTTTTTACATTTTTAATTACTTGTTTTGGACATTTTTAGCTGGAAGAAAGTAAGAATGTAAATTAGTGAAAAGCTAGAGGTGAAAAGTTATAAAATTTAATTTAAAATCTGAATTATTTATTGCAATGAAAAGGGAAACTCAACGATCGGCTGCTGGCATACCTTGAAAGGTGTTGAATCAAGTCGGTTGTGTTTTACGACTTCCTAATGGATGCCAAAGGTTGACATGGACGATTTTATGGCTTTTCGATTTAAAATATCATCATTAATGCGTGGACGTCGATGGCGTGGAGGTTGTGGCTTGATTGAGCAATCGTTTTTATGACACTTCAACGTAAAACCAACATGGAAAACTTTCAAAAATCGGAATCGTTGATTTAGTTTACATAATCAATTTATGTACAATGTTTATAAATCTAATCTTGCCTTAACAATTTAAGATATTTTGTGGAAAAAAATACGTAAAATTTGGAACTTTAACGAGCTCAAGATATTGATAAATTGAAAGCAATGTTACATGATAGACTTTTAATATAAGGACTGGCATTTATGGAAAGCGTTAAAAGAAGACTAAGAGTATCATTCGACAATGAAATTTTCATAGCAACGATCACTAGTTGATGCATATTTCTGTTTTTCTTTAAAATTTTTGTTGATCGAATTTTCAAAGATTATGCGTCGACAAACCAATATTTGCGGCATCAATTTTAATAAAAGAAAATTAAATAATTCTGTTCCAATTTATTTTTTCATTCAAGAAAAACGGAAAACACCCATCGTGTGTTTTAAATCATTATATGCTTTAATGTAGGCAACTTAAAATGCGCGCATTCAGTCAGAAAATTTACTGTTAATGTCAAGACTGTGGATGCGATATTCCATTTGATTCAAAATTGATAATTAAATATAATGTGCGAATTAATAGAGCACCATTATCTATACCTTTCCGCTCTGAATAACATTTGTGCCCTTAGCCTTGGCACAAAATTGTCATCTTGACGTCCCTCCCCCGTCTTCCAGCCACAGTTAATCACGTTACATTTCCTACAAATGCGTGCGAAATAAATGGAATGGAAAGCCAAGAAACACGTAGAAGAACGATTAGATTTGCAATGCCACCGCACCCAAGCAGATCGTCCGCCTGACTTCAGAGCCAAGAAGAAGGATATCAGGAAGCACCGTCGAACAGTTGAGACACTCGTCGAAAATCAAATCGGAAATTGCAATTGCAGATTCAACAGACTTGTAGAAGACGCTCAAAGGTAAGTTATCACTGCAAAATAGAAAGATATCAAAAGGGAGCAACCGCTGACCCCGACGTGATTTGAACACGCAACCTTCTGATCTGGAGTCAGACGCGCTACCGTTGCGCCACGGAGTCGTTGCGGACGGAACCGTCAAAGATATAGCTAGAGCTTATTCTCTCGAGTTAATTTTGATTTTATTTTAGGTGCACAGGAGCAAGAAGATCAACACGATTCTTGCTATTTTTCATAGGAATACTTTTATTAATTGTTATTATTTATGCCGCATTAATTTATGGTGTGCTCGTCGGGGCTGCACATTGTACTGAGGACAAATACGGGGCTGCGAAAACTGTGCCTGCGCATATAGGAATTCCAGGTCTTCAATTCAAGAAGAGGAGAGCAGATTTTAATCTTTGATAGTTAGGAATTAGCTCTAAAACACTTTAGAACCGAAAGGAAACGAGGCATTTAATAACAATTTAAATAATGTGTTGAAATGTTGTGTTCGTTTTGTCCGTGTATTTAAATAAATGGGTTTGGAATGACTTTGTTCAACCTCTATACACGGCACCTCGCTACAAACCGGGTAGTACAAGACTAAATATATCTGCAATCGCCTAGAAAACATGATTACACCTGCATGCTTAAATTATGTTTGTAATCATTTCTATATTTAGACTTTGTTTTTCGGCCAGGTACCAGCTGGATGTTCAACTACACAAGTGTTGCAATAGATGCAACTATCAAAAATATTGATCACAATACAAACTAGTCTACGAAGTTTAACACTGGTTCAGGTAGATTTTGGGTCGAAAAGTCCCTGTTTCTCAACCTCATTATTATGCGGATTTTTCGACCAAAAATCTACCTGAAACAATAGCACCTAACATTAGAATTAGCATGTTAAAAAATGTTTACATAAATTCACTTTACGGGGGCTACCCAGCTTGCAGCATGAAACGCAGTTAGTTACGTAAATCGACATTTATCTGTAATTTAAATATATAATTTATGAGATCTCGATACCACAATTATAATTTTGCAACTAAATGTTTTTAATTCGATTGCAATTATGTTTATTCTGGTATTGGAACCTTTATAACCACTGTTTTTCACTCGCGCACCTGTGGGATGTCCAACTAAGCAAGTGCTGCATCACAAGCAATGATCAAAAACACCGATCGTCTAATATCGTGATTTAATCGTACTGACTTTAATAGTAATTAGTGTTTAAGCTCTAACATTACATTATCTGACATAACTGCAATTATGGGACGCTTAACTTATATTTTCTGTGCGACGGTTGTTGTTTCAAGTATATATTGTTATATAAAGATCATAAACTTTGAATACGCCTATCTTGAAGTTGAATATACAGTGGTAAGCCCTTCAACAGTCTAACAGAATGTTTGGTACACCTTTTTCGTCTAATTTTCAGGACCAACTAGTAGAATCCCACAAATTGCCATTTGAAAACCACTCAGTTACCACCAGAGATGGCTACATTTTACAACTTCATCGCATACCATCAGCATCACCTCCATTGTCTCCTAGGAAGCCACCAATTTTTATATTACATGGTCTCATCGAAAGTTCAATTCTCTTTTTGATTGCCGGCGAAGATTCCCTGCCAATAATCCTAGCCAAGAAAGGCTATGACGTTTGGTTAGGAAATTCCCGAGGAAATGCTTTCTCCCGAAAACATGTTTCGATTAACCCGGACACCAACCCTAAAGACTTTTTCGACTTTTCGTGGCACGAAATCGGAGCCATTGATCTGCCAACTATGATTGATTATGTCTTGGCTAGGACGAATTCCGATAAATTGTATTATGTCGGTCATAGTCAAGGTAGTGTAACTTTTTATGTCATGATGAGTGAACAGCCCGAGTATAACAACAAGGTAGAATTGATGTTCGCCCTTGCGCCAGTGGTTCATACGAAGGAGATCAAATCTTGGGCGTTCAATATACCTGCGATGTTCCAAGATATTGTCGAGGTAAAATGTTTACCCTTGAATATTTACATATAAATATTTTAGTGTTTGGTTTGAGTTTTTTAGTGGTCGAGTGAGGCTTTGGGATTTTATGAATTACTAGGAAGGAATAATTTTTGGACATTCTTTGGCAGCGTTTTATGTAAGGATGGAACCTGGACGCAACAGTTTTGTGATATTCCTTTAGGATTATCTTGCGGTTTTAACAAACCTGGTTTAAATACGGTAAGTAATCATTTCTATATAGTAATCATGAAAATATAGCAAATAAAGAAACAATAGAAATACCGCATTCGTTACGAACTATAAACAAAAGAGGTATAAAAGTAAGCTTATTGTTAGCAATAAATCAACAATTAGGCACAGCCCTTCTTGATAACTAAACCTTGATAACAGACATTGTTATCACTGATTTACGCCCATTTCCCCGCTGGATCCTCAATAAAGCAACTCTTACATTACACCCAAATTCTAAAGTCAGACATCTTTCGACAATATGACCACGGAAAAGAGCAAAACTTACAGAAATATGGGCAAGCCACACCTCCACTCTATCATTTAAATAGAACAACCGTTCCTGTAGCATTATTGTGGGCGGAAAACGATTGGTTGACATCGGAACGAGTAAGTATAGATTTTTTTATATTTAATTAGAACTTGTCCCTTTAATTAATTGTGATTGCAGGATGTGAACGTGCTGTATAAGCAATTACCAAACGTTATATTATTCTACAAAGTGCCGGAAAAGCTATTTACACACTTTGACTTCCTTGTATCGTATAGTGCGAAGCAATATGTGTATTCAATACTGATAAAGTTGATGGAGGGAAACATGGAGGAAAAACTTCATGCAAAAAAAGTTGGATGAAGAAAAATTGAATTAACCAAAATAATGTTATTTTTCTGTTATACATTTCTGCAAGGGTATTAAATATTGGGTTAGTTAATAAGTAATGAGCGTGTTTTGGTGAAGATATTTCAGAGACTGGCGGCACCGGATCTCGCCGCGGCGAGATCGACTAATGCAATATAGATGCGATATTTGATAGCGGCGCACCGCGCGGTGTTGTGCTGTACCTTCCGGGTACCACATTTAACTCACTTCTCATTTGAACGCTTTCTCTCGCACTTTAGCCAGTATCTTGACCGCTCTTTCACAATCAATAAAGTAGTGTTAACTTCAATATTTTTTAACAAGCAAACTATGGCATATTCAGAAGAAGGCTTTCAGGGGGCTTACCTAAATGATTCTAAATATATCCAAAAAAAAAATCATCCAAATCGGAATAGCCATTTTGCCCTCATAAGTAGACATAAGAAATTTCAGTAAGAAAGTGAATTGTATTGGAATGAGTAATAAGTAATGACCGTTTCTTTTTTCTGTATTAAAAATTCCTGTCCCTCAACAAATATAACAACAATTAATTCAATCATGTATTCTCCGCTAATGCTAACGATCTCATCACCAGTTTGTCGATGCCCCGGTTCTAGATTCGAGGAAGTTGAGGAGCTAATTTTGAAGATCTTATTCATTGTTGAAGGTTTCGAATGGTAGTGGCGAGGCAGCTATTTAGTTTAAGCGCTCATTACTGATTACTCAGCCCAATACTTTCGTGATTCCTTTGTTAACGACTACTTTCCGAGGGCAACATCATTTAAAGTTGATAAGCGGCGAATGTTCTTAGCACAATTAGACGCGCGCCTAGAATTTTTTTAGCATTGTAAACTATTAGCTAACAAGCCCAGCCAAGGCAAGATCTTGGACTATAATTAACAAATCTGTAGCAAATGTCCCAAATCCCATCCCAAATATGTAATTAGGACATTAATTAGAACAATAGTTCTTGGTTTCTGGTCTTTTATTTAAAATAATTCGTGTGTTAAAGACAATTATACAATTCTATTAATACACATAAGAATAGATTCAGGGGAGATTTATTTTTAGTTTTTCCTAGCCTGGGACTCAGCATCTCCAACACTCTCAAAGCTTCATTTTTCCCCAATCTAATACTCACACTGATGAACTAAACAAAATGTGCAAATTATTAACTTTGAAATATCATTTTCATCGAATTTAACTGCGTCCGTCTTACAATAATTCTGAGTGTGCTACCCATTCCAATTTCGAAACAAAATCAGCTCACTGAAAACTTTGCTTTACACAGTATTAAAATACGAAGTAAATAAATATGTATTCATATCCTCTGAAACTTCACCTACTTCTCCTCGCACCACTCATTCTCCTTCCTCACTTGCTCCTCCTCAGTAGCAGTGAAGTCGTTCTTGATGTTGAAAGTTTTTCTGATTTCCTCTGGTGTCTTGCCTTTGATCATGTTGGCGACTGTTTTGCAAGTGACATCCAAGAGGCCTTTGATGTCCAGGTAGTTAGCAGCAAGAATGAGTTCGAAGAGTGTGCCTTGGTCGACCTTCAGAAAGTCAGCATCCCATGAAGAGATGTCATCAGTGCGCTTCTCCTTGTTCTCATCGTCCTCTGGTGGTGGTGGGTCATCCTTGTGGTAGGTGGCCCACTGGATGACTTTCTTTAGGATGGCCGAGTTCACGTTGGGCAACGGGACGGCCTCGTCTTCGTCCTCGTCCATGCCAAGATCCTCCAACATGGTCTTGATCGTGACGGAGCACTTGGCGATCTCGACGTCCACCTCGAAATTCTCGCCATCGGACGATTGCAATTTAATGGTCGGCATCTTGAAGAAGAATTCACGGTAAGAGAGCAGGGACACGAATTCAGAGAGCGAGTGGAGAATCCAGTGTTTCTAGAGTATGTTACTTACCTTTCAAGACAATTGCAACGTTCAGAAATTTTGCGGGAATGTGTTGATCGAGTTAATTTTCTCTTCTCCAAAGTGACAGTGCTTGAACGGCTTGGAGCGAAATGAGCGGTAGCGTAGGTAATGTAGTTTTCTGTCACTATCAACGGCCTCTAGATTAAGTATTTTAAAGTATTGACTAACCCATGAATTAAATTTGCGGCAATAATTGACACAACCATATTAAACATATTAATTATTTACTTATTTAATTGTTTATTTAATTATTATAATAAGTGATTATATAAATTGTGCTGTACATTTAAATAAATTTCTCATATTTGGCAAATACAGCGCCATCTAGTAAGTGATTAATAAACTATAAACTTTACCAAATTCTTATTATTCAAATCAAGGCATAATATAAACAATTTACACAACCATACTACACATATCAACTATTTACTTATTTTATTGTTTGTTTAATAGTTTATATATATCATTATTAAAATTGCCTCCCAAATGTTAAATTAATTTCTCTAGTTTGATACATTAAGCGCCATCTATTAATTGCTTAATAAACTAGAACATTTGCAAAATCCAAATAAATATTCAAATCAACGCATAAATAAAACAATTAATACAAAATTCATTATTAATATATTTATAGTAATGCCAAAGTATTATTTCATATATATATTTCCCCATTTTCTCAATTTTTATAACAAAATGTATTATTATTTCCACCATTTATCTTTATTTGCTGAAAAACACGAATATCGTACACAAATCAACTTAAAATTATTAATCTAAAAGATAATAGACAGTAATAACATTGGTAATCGTGCCGTATAAGCTCCTGGAAGGGCGGCAAATTCAACCGAAATTCGTTTAGCCGGGACCGCGCAAGGCGCAAGACTGGAAATTTTGTTAAAAGGAGCCGACCGACGCAACACGCAGTCAGTTGTCCTGACGAAAACGTATGTTTGAAACAAGCATGGGCCTCGCGAGCGGTGCAAGAGTTTGAAGTTGACACAAGTTCACAACAAATCGACGACGACAGGCAAACAAATTGGTTCCATCACTTCCACAACGAAACAGAGCGAATAGAGTGAGTCGAATTTGTATTCCACGCACGAACTAAATACAGCCAGGATATTTTTCTAAATTTCTAAATATCGCGAACAAACGAGGAATCGGAATAGAATAGAATTAACCGTGTTCAAATTAAAAGTAATAAATTGTAGCTACATAATGCAGATGATGCAATTTTTATTTGCAAGATATCATAATTTGACAAATTTGTGTATAAATTTGTGACACGTGATAATTGCACCACAATATCAAATAAACGACGCAAAAGGAATAATATCGGTAGCTTTACTTCATCATAAAATTTTTAGATCAAGTTCAAGTATCAACATCTCTTCGTCAAAGTTCACGCGATTTTACTGCCAGTTGCGAATCAAATCATAAAATATTTCGTAAGTCTCAATAAAATTTGTGCTCGGACGCGGCACTGCGAGTAATAAAACAACTTGGTAACAATAACAGAATAGCAGAATAGGTCATTTATCTCACATCAGACGTTAATAAATCAAACGTTCGAGAATAATTAATCACTGATAACGCCGAATTTCGCGAAAACTGGAAGATTTCCTATTTCATTGATTTATTGCGAAATGCGAAAATTGGATTATGGCACAGTTATGAATGGTACAAAACTAAAGTTGCTAATATACGTGGTGATTGAAAAGTTTGAAAAGGGATGAATGTAGATGGTAGATGAATGAAATTTGTTTGGAGCGTGATTAGACGTCATGCATTCCGGAAGATGATATAAACCGTTTGGAAGTTCATTTAAATTGCAATCAATCGTCACTCGATGTGCGCGTCGGTCAAGAATGTCCATTGTAAATATTTCCCACTTTCAAACAGGACTCAAAGTCCTTCAGAACGTGCGCGTGGAGTTATCGCACGTACGTATTCCCAGTCTGATTTTGATGCGTAATGAAATGTTTATTAAATTAATTCATTGCTAAGGCAAAACGCAATAAGGTTACACGATCTCACGCTACGAATCGGATGCTCATTCGATTAAATGTTTTAGAGATGTAAGTAATTATAATTAAACTGTGTAGTCAACGGTGACGACGGTGAGCGAATTGAAGATTAATCACTGATGCGAAAACCGAGCGACCATTGCGTGTGGGATTTAAACAGGAAGGGCACGAAGGTGGAAAACATGATTTTCGACGCACGGGACGCGAATTGTTGACCCGAAATTCACTGTCCATCAGGGTAGTATAACCGCCATTATCACCGCGCAAAATTGGCGTTAAATCGTGCGTGAAATTCCACGTTCTCGGACTGTGATGAAATTTCTCGCTCGAGCAAATCACGAGCGTGCATGTCGCGCGAATTCATTATCACGATTATCGCTCTCGTTTTTCGACTGTCTCCGACACTCCGAACCACCATCAATCAAAATTATGCAGGATCATCAAAATACAGGCCCGCACTCACTCACAACCTTATTTAAAATGAGGGCGCGTTAAACTTGGGAATGCATCCTTTGTAAAATACCTTGTGTTTTGCAGGCGTTTTAACAAAATGGCAGCGATCGCGCAGAAGTCATTGTCGATCAGTATTGGCCATTTCCGGCATGCGACATTACTCTTTACGGCCCTGTTGTTGATCGTGACGAATGGATGCGCTGCTGGGGAGAAGGTCGACTTGAAAGATCGGTGCATGTAAGTTAATAAAACTAGAACAAATTTAACGCCAGAACAATAAAAGTTCACGGTGCGTAATGTATTAAGATTCATTGCAACTTTTATAGGAAGTATCCGTTGCATCTGATGTGCAGAGGGAGCGTTATGAAGCGCGGAGTTCCCAAAATGCATAACTTGGACGCGATCTTCGACGACTATCTGCGTTCAAAGCTATCCAGGTATAAATATTTTCTACTAAAAACTGAAATTTAACAAGGTTTGCAAAAAAAAACTTAAAATTTCCACCCATAAAATTATGTTACGTGTAAAAAACGTTCTAGGATGAAAAAAATGCCTATTTGTTGGATAGAATGCCATACATAGAATAAAGTGGGGTAAATTTACATATGAAAGCTTAAAAAAAAGCATGTCCAAATGAGATAAAAGGCAAGTGCAATTTTATTCAAGGCCCTGACCTTCTTTATCGCCCTTTACCCTTTATGTAATAAAAAACCGGAGTTTTATCATAGAAAATTCTGCCGGAGACGCGACCGGAAAGAGTGCACAAGCAGAGGTCGTAATAACATCTTTGAAAACGTTATCCCGAGGCTCCCAGGGGCGCCGGGTGGCAAAATTATGAATATCACGCAAAATGACACTTGAAATTCTCGAGATTTTGTTACGCTACTCCCACGGCATATCCTCAGCGGACGTAAACGAGTTATAAAAATTTAATTAAACGGGATTTATGAAGATTTTAATTTAAAATTATTAGAAACGTTACATGTTTATTAACGTTTCTGACGTATCCTCCTCTATCGCAACAGTTGTTTGTTAAGTTTGGTGTTCCGACGTATCGTACATGTTCAATGGTGTCATCAGTAGTCGGAATCGATTAATTTCATTCTCATTATGAATTATAATGCAGATTAAAATTGAGTGCAAACAAGTTTTGTTAAGTAAAATATGATACGAACCAAATAAGGGACAACGACGAACCAAAACAATTCATAAATTAAAACCCGAATAATTAATCACCAAAAAATGTCTTCGTTCAAAAATCGCGTAAGACTGGATTATATGGTTCACCTTGAGTGGCCCAATTGATTGCGGAGAAACTTTCGCAAAACTTCGTGTGCGTATCGTACGCACGTACACGTCACTTGGGAAAACTTGAAATTAGTAATTACATCACTTCAAGATACCCCAGTAATAAAATTTCCATTCGAGCAGTTCGTGTACCAAGAGAGGAGACGAAAAGTTCAAGCGACTCCGACATGCCCTCATCGACAGTAATTAAGAGTATTCTCGACCTGTTCTTAAACTTACTTGTAATTTGCAGATTCGTCGAGAACGACTACCCGCACAGACGAAACAGTATTTTGAACGCGAACCGATTGAGCAAAAAGGAAGGCAACGATCTGTATGAATATTACATGTCCGCGAGACAAGCGAAGCGTACAAACAGATCAAAACTTCTGGATAGTTTATTGCCGCCCAACGAGAAGGAATGGCCGCGACGTTATGCCAGAAATGCGAAGGATCTAAACGTAAACGATGTCAACTATCCGAACTCGAATGGCGACCTCCTCCAGCTTCTGGACAATTTCGAATACGAGTAGCAGCTAGACTAATTCTAAGTGGACAAACAAAGAAATTAACAGTTGACAAACAGACAAATGACGTAATCCAACTCAAGAAGCAGTATTATACAAATAGATCAATCGGCGCAGTATTTTCGACTATTTATTGCCCAACTTATTTATTGTAAAGATGTAATGTTGTAAATCTATCGCAAACACCCCCAGGAGTAAAAATAAAACCACGAGACGCATGCAACATAATATACTATACAAATTTTAACAATAACAATAAAATTCGAATGTTTGAGCAAACTATCACACTGCGAACTTATTTCATTTAAGCCCCAGAGAAGTTGTGAATCTTGGTTGTGCGGAATCCTTTATGGAGATCAGTTTGTCAGAACATTTGGTGCATGAATCGCTTGCTGTATTCGTACGTGGCGAACAATGTGGCGGTGGCGGGAACGGTTCTTACTAAGGTCGGGAGCAACCCGCTGAACAATGCGGCGACGCCCTCAGTCCTCGCGACTTGTAGGACTAATGTGTGCATGCCAATGCTCAAACCTTGAACTTGTATCCTCGACTTTATCACGTCTATGGGATACACGCTGATCCAGAAGACGGACCCGCCCACTGCACCCGCAATCATCGTCTTGCCCAAACCAATGTCATCTTTGCTCTGCCCCTCTTTGGCGAGCAACACTCTCATGCCTTCGTACCCGCCGAAGAAGAAAAAGTATCCTGGCATTTCTCTAGCTAGCGTTGGAACCAGCCCTCGGAACAAGCCACGCGTTCCTTCCTTACGATAGATGTCGCAAGTGAGCGCGAACGGACCGATTCGCTTTACCGCGTTCCCCTTCGCAAGTTCAATTTTTTGTATTTCGTACATCGCTTGCAGCTTGCATTTTATGAGTTCCGTAGGAGTGAGAGCAATGGAAGAGAAGAACGACGCCAGGCAGCCTGCCGTCGCATTACTGGCGATGCTAAGATTCTCGATGGAGTCTGTCCGTGTGGCGATCTGCATCACCTTTTGGCACATTCCGTAGCACATGAAAAGGATGGAGTTTTCTGTAATATTTGCTACCAAAGCCGGGACGGTCCCCGCGTAGAGGCCTTTGTAAATCCCGTCATGTTTCAAAGTTTGGACAAAACAATTGAACATGTTTGTATATAGCTTGGGGAATGTTTGCATTTTTACTTTTATCGTGTCCAAAGGTTGTCCGACGTAGACCAAGGCAACCCCACCTTAAGTTAAAGAAAATTGATACATTATAAAACAATTTTACTTGATATATCTTACGATATTTTAGTTCATTATTAGAAACATATTTTACCCAAAAATCCCGCCGTAAAATCAATAACTCCATCCTTGACGTTATTCGAAGATGAACTCACAGTCATTTTGATAGATAATCCTCCAAACTTTAATTTCACACACGATCGCACACAATTCCCCCACAATTTCTCAAACTATCCAAGTCCAACTGTATCAACAAATTTCAGGTCCAAATAATATTGGAAACCGACCGCGTTACGTCTTTGCGTCCTTTAGGAGCATTTGTCCACTTTGTCCAATTAATTTGACGAAACTAACGCCGATTTCACTTCGAAAAGACTATGTTGTCCGCAAATTATAACGATTTTTATTACTGGAGCGCATCGTTCCCGTCGCTGTTCGCTCATGATAAGATAAACGCGTTTCTGTCGCTGTTACGCGCGATAATCTTTTGGTAGTCACACACGTTTCTAAAACAACATCGGCATCGACCGATTACAAACACGATTTATCGCAATCCGACGTTTCGACGATTTATCAACGCGCTGCCAAGCGAGCACATGTCTCGTGAGGTTATATTTGACGTGCAGCAACCGAGCGTAGTCAAACAACTCAATGGCTTAACTCGAAAGCAAAGACCTAGAGCGCTGAGAGTGTGACGATTGCGCACCATGCACATTTGCACGTGCCACGTGACTTACGCTTCATTCAGCTAGTTACGTCAATATCAGAAACAAACTTGTTTGGAGGTAACAGGTGGAATTTTAATGATACGTTTATTGCAACTATTACTGTTTCTGATATTTAGATCATAATTAAAGTATTTAATACAAATATGTAGCTAAAATAACAAAAGAATATGTTAGATAACGAAAATGGATAGTTTCCCTTATACTCGCCAAAAAAAGTTCTTTGGTTTTCATAAAATTTTACAATTTGACCAATTACTTACTATGTTAGAAATTTGTGGAAATTTTAATTTGAAATTATTGGTTTGAGTAATAAGTAATGAGCGTTTAAACTAAACACCTGTCCCGCCACGATTTGCTTAAAATTTGAAAAAATGTACTTACTATACTATGCGAAAGCTAATTTTCTCCTCTACAACCCTGTCTTCGATGATGAGGAGGACTCCCAAAATTGGCTCCTCCACTATTTTGAATCTATCGATAAACTGGTCAACATAATTGATTAAATTGTTGCTATATTTGATGGAACAGTGGGAGGGAGTTGGACGAATTTTTAGTAAAGAAAATGAAACGCTCATTATTTACTTATTACTCGACCAAATACAATTTAATTTCTTACTGCATTTTCTCATCACTATTTAGAATGACCAACGAACGATGTAGACGATACTACAACAGTTTATTGCACTTGGTCTTCTCATATCTATATATTGTAGAATAACGGAAAATAAAACGCTCATTACTTATTACCCAACTCAATAAATTATTTGCATTTTTTTAAATAGCATAGAAAAGGAATAAAGTATGAGCAGTTGTTTGTACTGGGAATAGTTTAAACCAAACTATTAATTTAGCAATGACATGTTTGTTCGGTTGGAAACTGAAAAGTTACTGCCAGACTAAGAAGACACTAACGCCGCGCCAAAAAGTCAAATCTTCTGAATTCGAACGTAGCAAACGATGGAAATGGTGTTGGGATTCAGTTGGCAGCATTGTCCATGCAAAGTGCATTTGGCGGCCATCATGTTTTCGTTGGTGGAAATTTCAACACGAAAAATGTACTGACTTTGAGA